>CM051012.1:6599360-6644360 GCA_027704905.1 Muraenolepis orangiensis | reverse complement strand
CTTAAAATGCTCTTACCCTGGCTGTGAAGATCTGTGAAGGTTCTATCTGGGTTCTTTAGGGTCATCTATGGTTGTATTATATAGAATTTGGCTTAATTAGTGTCGCTGGGATACGAAACAACAGCTAGACTGGGCCCAGTGCATCAACTGTTGTATTATTCATAACCACACTGCAATGATTATTCAATTTACACCCATGATATCATTGCAGAGGTAATCAATTAGACCTCAATAGCGGTAGCAACGCAACTATTATTGATAAGCACACTTCTTATGTCACCAGAGTGTTTATCAGTTATGTATATTTTTATTATGGGGGTCGCAGGATAGCTCAGTCAGTAGGGACTTGGCTTGGGAACCTGAAGATCGCCAGTTTAAGTCCTTGAAACACCTGAGCACTGCCGAGGTGCCCTTGAGCAAGGCACCAGACCCCTACACCCAGAGATACAATAGCTGCCCACTGCTCCTAATAGTAGGATGGGTTCAATGCAGAGAAACAGATTTCACTTTGCGTGTCTGTAGTGTACATGTGACCAATCAAGAGGATTCAATCCTCCAGGTTTAGATTGAACCTTCCCTTGGTTTACTTTGACGTTAATGTCACAGAGCGCTTAGAACTGTGATCTCTAGTTCTCTATATTCTGTGGGTTCTATGAGTAGTTCTCTATGTGGTGTCAGGTTGGTTTAAATGGTCTGTTGTCCTGGTTCTCTCCCTAGGAATGCTGCGGACCATCCAGGACCCAGCTGCCCTGGATCAGGTCATCCAAGGTGACGTGGAGTCCCGTCATTGTCGTGTCTAAAGGTCCTTCCAGGCATGTCACAAATAAACATGAAAAACCGAGAAGGAAATCGGACAAACTAAATTGCAGTTATGACGCATATATGCACAATTTTACAATAAAGTGAATCCTTTCACCAATACATTGTATGTATTTAGAGGATTAAATTCTAATAGAGTTTAACTTTTTGTGTAAATTGTGTAGGAATAGTGGAGCCGACCAAAAATGGACCTTGGTGTAATTAAAATAGCCTTTTCGTAAATCACATTGATTGTGTACAGCCCCATTCGGCTGCATGATTTTATTTGATTGGTTTTATTATATTATTGACATGGGAAATATCTCAATGAACAATCACGTTCAATGTAAATGGACCTTTAGAGAGGCATAACCTGACCTTCTGTTGACTTACTTTGAAGCTGTTTCTGGACTTCTGGCTGTTTCTGCTCTTCTGATTCAATCTTCTGAGTTTTCCTTGTGTGCATGTTGTCACACAGTGCTAGTTCAGCTTCTTCTTGAGCTAAAAAGTGAGCGTTATATTCACCACATACTGGAGGACATACACACACAGGTAAGATACAAACACACACACACACACACACACACACAATCACACAAACATATTTACACACTCTGATACACATGTAGAGCACTATAGGCATATAGACTATAGCTATAACTTTGGGCTACAGACATGCTGCTTGCCAACATTGTTTAGTAAACAACTAGCATGCTAGTATAGGTTGCACTGGTGTGTGTCACCTTGAGGGTGAAAGAACCTGCTACTGGTTAGGGTGTTCAAGAGATGAGATGGGTTAATAGTAATACTACAGTAGGGTTAGTTGTAATGTTACAGTGGGGTTAGTTGTAATACTACAGTAGGGTAAGGGTTAATGCTACAATAGGGTTAGTATAAATACTACAGTAGGGTTTATATTAATACTACAGTAGGGTTAGTACTACTAACCCTACTGTAGTATTAACCTTTACCATACTTGAGTATTACTACTAACTTAGTAGTAATACTCAAGTATGGTAAAGGTTAATACTACAATAGGGTTAGTAGTAATACTACGGTGGGGTAAGTGTTAATACGGTAGGGTTAGTACTACTTACACTACTGTATTAACACTTACCCTACTGTAGTATTACTACTAACTTAGTACTAACACTTAAAGTAGGGTACTAAAGTGTACTAGTAATACTACAGTAGGGTAAGCATTAATACTACAGGGTTAGTATTAATACTACATAATGGTTCATAGTAATACTACAGTATGTTTAGTATTAATGCCACAGGGTTAGTATTAATAATGCAGTAGTGTTAGTTTTAATACCGTGGTCTGACCTCCAGCTGTGTGACCACCGATGTTGGCGTAGCCTCTTTCCAACCTTCACCTTCCTGGGCAAGATGGTGGAGGCCCTCCCTGACCTGGCCGTTCTCCTGCTGGCCCAGTATGGTGAGATACCTCCCTGTATATATCTTACTGGCTAGCTCTACTATCCCAGTATGGTGAGATTCCCACGGGGTGGGAAGTGGACGGAGGTGGAGGTTGCAGGCCCCACTATTGATTGTTCTCACTGTAAGGTTGTGGCCTATCACTCAACTAAGGGCAGTGGAGCTGTTTACAGTAAAGACACCCCCCCCACCCCCACCAACACATACAGCCCCTCTTATCTTTCTATTCCACTCTGTTACTCTGTTCAATTCAATTCCAAAATTGGTATTGTCTCTCATAGTCCTATATTTTGTATCCGACCCAGGGTCTCTGTTTCCATCTGCCTTTCTGCAATCTCTCCTCCTCTCCCTGCCTCTCGCCCTCTTACTCCCACCCCCTCTCTCTCTCCCTCTCTTCCTTCCTCTCTCTCCTTTTACTGTCCTCTCTCCCCCCTTTTCCATCCTGTCCTCTTTTAAACTCCTTATCACTCTCCCCCTCCCTCCCTCTCTCCCTCCCTCTCCTCTCAGAGAAAGGTGAGGTGAGAGAGAGAGAGAGAGAGCTTGGAGGTGAATGCAGAGAGTCTTTAGACTCAGAGATAGCTTCCACAGTCAGGCCATCAGGCTGCTGAACAAGGGCGTATAGCATATAACAATGTATATTTTATTACATTGATTTATATATACATATTGCTCTTTTTCTGTGCCGATATATAGCATTTTATAAATTGCTTATTTTATTCTATTCTGTTTTATTCTATTTTTATCTATTTGTTATCTTATTTTTATAACTGCTGTCTGTCGTCGAGTATTGCACATAAGATTTTCACTCACTGCTTTATACTTGTGTAAACTGTGAAGTGACAATAAACTTGACTAGACTTGACTTGAGAGTCTCATTCCTCCTCTCTCTCCTCATGGCTCCTTCTGTGGTGTCAAGAGTTGTGTCCTCCCTCCTCTCCTCTCAGTGCCCTTTCTGGAAGGCCTGTGTTCGGCCCTGCTTCACACGGACCAGGGCCTCAAGGCCTCCCTCTTCTACCTGTGGCACGCACTGCTGGGGGGGACCTCAACCGCTGCCATAGCAACAACCCTATCCCTACCCCCTGTCCTCCGGGACCGCCTATGCAGCGCTCTGCTGCATACCCTTGCCGACGCCTGCATACCAGAACTCACCCTCAACTGTCTGGGTGAGTGAAAAGCAAGGGGCTTTTCATCACCCATCATCTGTAGAGCTAGAGGCCCTGCCCATCATCTCTGGAGGTAGGGGTCCATCGTCTCTAGAGCTAGGAGTACAACTGACTGGGTGAGTCTAAAGCTAAGGGTCATCATCTCTAGAGATAGGGGCTAATGAGGAAGCCCTGTAGTGGATCAGGAATAAGTGGTGGCCAAGTGGGAGGAGAGAGAGAGAGAGAGAGAGAGAGAGAGAGAGAGAGAGAGAGAGAGAGAGAGAGAGAGAGAGAGGAGAGAGAGAGAGAGAGAGAGAGAGAGAGAGAGAGAGAGAGAGAGAGAGAGAGAGAGAGAGAGAGAGAGAGAGAGAGAGAGAGAGAGAGAGAGAGAGAGAGAGAGAGAGAGAGAGAGAGAGAGAGAGAGGAGAGAGTGGGAGTGTTTGTGTCTCTGAATCGGTGTGTGTATGTGTGTACAAGTGTTTGATGACAGACTACAGAGTTGTTCTTTCCAGGTTTTAATTGAAAAACAAACCTGCACCCATCAGCTCACAATGGAACATCTTTATTAGTTGTTCCATAAATGTTCTGGCCCTAGACCTTCGTCACACTGATCTGTCAAAGTTGTCAGTGTCTTTTTAGTTGTATTGTCCAGAAATAGGTAATAAAGATAATCAAATCTAAAATCTTGTTTGTGGTCCTGCTGGTTGTGCAGGTCTACTGAAACAGTTGGTCCAGTCCAGGGAGGCCGTGTCGTGCCTTATGAACACCCAGGCTGCTCTCCTCGAGCCCAAGGCCGAGCAGAACCTCAGCAGCACCAGAGACACCCAGGACCCAGAAACAGAGCATTCCCCTGAGCACCGGCTCCTACCGCTCATCCTCAAAAAGGTCACTGTGATGCAAACATCCTGCTGAGTGTCTCTTTCCCCCACCCCCCCCTACTCTCTCTCTCTCTCTCTCTCTCTCTCTCTCTCTCTCTCTCTCTCTCTCTCTCTCTCTCTCTCTCTCTCTCTCTCTCTCTCTCTCTCTCTCTCTCTCTCTCTCTCTCTCTCTCTCTCTCTCTCTCTCTCTCTCTCTCTCTCTCTCTCTCTCTCTCTCTCTCTCTCTCTCTCTCTCTCTCTGATGATAGCAGTAAGAAAACAGTCTGATCCTAGATTAGCTGGGCCTTTCAGATGGAACCATAGAGAATTACCTCTGTTTGTCTGACCCGGGGGGGGGGGGGGGTCAGTATCTGCCAGTGCGTGGGAAAGAAATGCAGAACACCAATTCCTGTTTCTGTTGATGATGATCAGCCCTGTAGGTGTCGTGTTGCTATGTAATGTTGTATCTAAAAAATACCTCCTCAGAGAATATTCCCATGATGCATTACTGCTTTCGCCCAGGTCACTACACCCTGACCTTAAACACACCAAACCCTTACATAAACATAACTATTGCAAAATGTACACCTGAATACTTGATCGCTGTTGATCTAATACCTAAAACTAACGTAACTATTACAAACATTATGCCTAGGCTTCACATGATCATTACTTATCTAAACTGACCCCTCCACCAGTCTCGTGCAAGCACAGTCAGTTTCTATCGCACTCTCATCAAGCTATATTTATGTATCCATCTGTCCTGTCCTAGAGTTCACAGTAGAGGTCTGCTTGTTCTTGTCATTTGAGTCTGTGTTTGTGTACATGGACCAACTGTGTACACGAATAACACAAAAAAACATGTCACTCAGGGAACAGGAAGTCCCAGCCCTGTGGAGACGATGTCGTTGAGTGAAGACATCACTATGCAGTACAACACCATGAAACCACTACAACACCATGAAACCACTACAACACCATGAAACCACTACAACACCATGAAACCATTACAACACCAACATAACACCAGTCTAAACCGCTGGTGCAGTCTAAACGCTGGGTTAAACCTGAGGTGGCGCAGTCAAAACACTGGGTTAAACCTGAGGTGGTGCAGTCTAAACACTGGGTTAAACCTGAGGTGGTGCAGTCTAAACACTGGGTTAAACCTGAGGTGGTGCAGTCTAAACGCTGGGTTAAACCTGAGGTGGCGCAGTCAAAACACTGGGTTAAACCTGAGGTGGTGCAGTCTAAACACTGGGTTAAGCCTGAGGTGGTACAGTCTACACACTGGGTTAAACCTGAGGTGGTGCAGTCAAAACACTGGGTTAAACCTGAGGTGGTGCAGTCTAAACACTGGGTTAAACCTGAGGTGGTGCAGTCTAAACACTGGGTTAAACCTGAGGTGGTGCAGTCTAAACACTGGGTTAAACCTGAGGTGGTACAGTCTTAACGCTGGGTTAAACCTGAGGTGGTGCAGTCTAAACAATGGGTTAAACCTGAGGTGGTACAGTCTAAACACTGGGTTAAACCTGAGGTGGTATAGTCTTAACGCTGGGTTAAACCTGAGGTGGTGCAGTCTTAACACTGGGTTAAACCTGAGGTGGTACAGTCTAAACGCTGGGTGTCTCTTCTCCCCTAGTTGCTACTGAGTGGTGATGAGTTGTTGCAGGTGGCCAGTGCTCAGTGCATGGCAGCCATCCTCGTGCACTCTCCCAGCCAATACTGCCCCCCCTTCATCCTAGCTGACGTACCAGGTGAGGCACACACATGCTCACACACACACACACACACACACACACACACACACACACACACACACACACACACACACACACACACATTTCCATTGAGTCATTAAGCTTTTATCCATAGCGAGGCTGGCTGGGAGCAATCAAAGTGTACAGTCAGCATAGGGTGCAGAGTAGCTGCAGGAATTCTACTAACCATCAGGTTACAGTAATATAATGCATTTATGTATTTATTTTTATTTTTTATTCGTGGTAGTATAACACTTACAATAGAAATAAACTGTCATGTAAACCTGTTCTATAGAGCTAGTTCATCATGTGTATGTGTTCTATAAAGATAGTATTTGATCATGTGAATATGTTCTAAAGAGCTAGTACATCATGTTAATGTGTTCTATAGAGATAGTACATCATGTGAATGTGTTCTATAGAGATAGTACATCATGTGAATGTGTTCTATAGAGATAGTACATCATGTGAATGTGTTCTATAGAGATAGTACATCATGTGAATGTGTTCTATAGAGATAGTACATCATGTGAATGTGTTCTGTAGAGCTAGTACATCATGTGAATGTGTTCTATAGAGATAGTACATCATGTGAATGTGTTCTGTAGAGATAGTACATCATGTGAATGTGTTCTATAGAGATAGTACATCATGTGAATGTGTTCTGTAGAGATAGTACATCATGTGAATGTGTTCTATAGAGATAGTACATCATGTGAATGTTCTGTAGAGATAGTACATCATGTGAATGTGTTCTATAGAGATAGTACATCATGTGAATGTGTTCTATAGAGATAGTACATCATGTGAATGTGTTCTGTAGAGATAGTACATCATGTGAATGTGTTCTGTAGAAATAGTACATCATGTGAATGTGTTCTATAGAGATAGTACATCATGTGAATGTGTTCTATAGAGATAGTACATCATGTGAATGTGTTCTATAGAGATAGTACATCATGTGAATGTGTTCTATAGAGATAGTACATCATGTGAATGTGTTCTATAGAGATAGTGCATCATGTGAATGTGTTCTATAGAGATAGTACATCATGTGAATGTGTTCTATAGAGATAGTGCATCATGTGAATGTGTTCTATAGAGATAGTACATCATGTGAATGTGTTCTATAGAGATAGTACATCATGTGAATGTGTTCTATAGAGATAGTACATCATGTGAATGTGTTCTGTAGAGCTAGTACATCATGTGAATGTGTTCTGTAGAGATAGTACATCATGTGAATGTGTTCTATAGAGATAGTACATCATGTGAATGTGTTCTGTAGAGATAGTACATCATGTGAATGTGTTCTATAGAGATAGTACATCATGTGAATGTGTTCTGTAGAGATAGTACATCATGTGAATGTGTTCTATAGAGATAGTACATCATGTGAATGTGTTCTATAGAGATAGTACATCATGTGAATGTGTTCTGTAGAGATAGTACATCATGTGAATGTGTTCTGTAGAAATAGTACATCATGTGAATGTGTTCTATAGAGATAGTACATCATGTGAATGTGTTCTATAGAGATAGTACATCATGTGAATGTGTTCTATAGAGATAGTACATCATGTGAATGTGTTCTATAGAGATAGTACATCATGTGAATGTGTTCTATAGAGATAGTGCATCATGTGAATGTGTTCTATAGAGATAGTACATCATGTGAATGTGTTCTATAGAGATAGTACATCATGTGAATGTGTTCTATAGAGATAGTACATCATGTGAATGTGTTCTGTAGAGATAGTACATCATGTGAATGTGTTCTATAGAGATAGTACATCATGTGAATGTGTTCTATAGAGATAGTACATCATGTGAATGTGTTCTATAGAGATAGTGCATCATGTGAATGTGTTCTATAGAGATAGTACATCATGTGAATGTGTTCTGTAGAGATAGTACATCATGTGAATGTGTTCTATAGAGATAGTACATCATGTGAATGTGTTCTATAGAGATAGTACATCATGTGAATGTGTTCTGTAGAGATAGTACATCATGTGAATGTGTTCTGTAGAGATAGTACATCATGTGAATGTGTTATATAGAGATAGTACATCATGTGAATGTGTTCTATAGAGATAGTACATCATGTGAAAGTGTTCTATAGAGATAGTACATCATGTGATGTACTATAGAGATTTAGCATTTTGCATTTTGACTCCACTTGACAGCATTTATACTTGATCCTAAAAGCTTTCAGAACAATTAACAGTAAAAGATAAACAGTAACAGCAACAAGACATAGTCCTATTACTACGAACAGTAACAAGATGAACAGTAAGAAGACTTAGTCCTATGACTATGGACCGTAACAAGATGAACACCAACAACAGTAACAAGACATACTCTTATGACTATGAACAGTAACAAGATGAACAGTAACAAGATAAACAGTAACAAGACAGTCCTATGACTATGACCAGCAACAAGATGAACAGTAACAACAGTAACAATACATAGTCCTATGACTTCAAACAGTTACAAAATAAACAATAACAGGTCATAGTCATATGACTATGAACAGTAAAAAGATGTGGCATAGTCCAAATAAACCCAAAAGGACCAGTCTAATGCTGACTTTCATTGGAACTATTTGTATTCTAAAACCTTTCAACCTAAATACTTCAGACCTGATTCATAATAATAAACAAACACATTTAAATTAGATTCATGTTAATATCACATGTATACTATTAAACAGATACAAGAACAAGACATAGTCCTATGACTTTGAACAGTAACACGATGAACAGTAACCAAAGTAACAAGACATAGTCCTTTGAATTATATTCCGGGGCCTTGTGGCTTTGTTTGCACCTGAAGACACATGACGCACTTCGGTCTCCCGTCGCTGTTCTCAACACAAAAAAAACTCGACATAATTGTCGTCTGATTTACTTTGGGCTTCGCATGACTTGACGATGTGGACTGAACGGACTGACTGAAATATTGATCCGTATTTAGCTTGCAAGCTAGCGGGATAGCTAATAAGCCGAGCTACGCAGCAGCAGAAATGGTTTGTTTGTCAGTGAAGTGAATGAGTCATGAGCGATGTGATGTGTCACAAATCACATCAGAGTTTCTATTGGCCCAAAGCTAACATGGGTGGGAGAAATGAACACAATATGCTTGTTTGATTGGCGCAAATGGTCTCCGTCTGTACAGCTCCGTCTGTACAGCTAAATTGTATATACAATTTATTTTTAAAACAAAACAAAAAAAAATTAAAATTAAATATATTTTTTTTAAATATATTTTTATTATTTCTTGGACCCCCTGGCTATGGGTCGGACCCCAGTTTGAGAACCCCTGCTATACAGATAGTACATCATGTGAATATGTTCTATAGAGATAGTACATCATGTGAATGTGTTCTATGTGGCTAGTGCAACATGAATGTGTGGTTGTTTGGTGAGCCAGAATTCCTGTTTGAGGGGGTGTCCGGCACCAGGTCTGAGGTGCTGCTCTGGTCGCTCTACAACTGTCTGCTGCTGCTCTCCAAAGACCCCCTGTTCTACTCACACTGTCACTCTGTCTACGGTCAGACATCACACACACACACACACTCACACACACACCCCACCCACACTATATACACACCTATATAAACTATCTCTCGATCCATGGTCAGACCTATTGTGCGTGTGTGTGTGTGTGTGTTTGTGTTTGTGTTTGTGTGTGTGTGTGTGTGTGTGTGTGTGTGTGTGTGTGTGTGTGTGTGTGTGTCTCAGGTATTGAGTCCCTGGTGCGCAGTCTGAAGGAAACCCTGAGGCTGACTAACCTGGAGGTCCAGAAACAAGGCCTGATGCTGCTCACTGAGATCCTGGACAGGTTCGGTCCTCACAACACACCTGTCAGCTACCCATATCCCCATGAAGAAACCGAGTGTGTGTGAGGGACAGCCTAGAGCAGGGGTGTCAAACTCAAATACACAGTGGGCCGAAATTAAGAAATTGCTACAAGTCAAGGGCCGGACGGGTTCAACGTTTATTGAAAACGTATTGAAACAACCTTATTGCACATATTGAACCTGGAACTAACAAGGCCTATAGATTATTGCCTATAAAACAACATTAATTATGAAATAAATGAAAGAAAAATGATAAATAAATAAAAAAAGAACATTTTCTACAGGCAAACAACAGCCAGAAGTAATTTACTTCAAAGAAAAATCAAATGTCCTGTAGTAGCAAGAGAACAAAATGCAAATATTAAACTGCATTAAAAACTGAAACTGTGTCAAAGCACCGTTTGCTGCTCTGTGATGCTCACTTGTCTGAGCCAGATACTTGGTGTCTTATCTTGGTTACAAGTTCATCAATGTCTGGGGTCAGGCTCTGAGCTGAGGAAATCCTCACGATTGAGTGAAGGTGTTCATCAGTAAGACGAGTCCTGTGTGAAGTTTTGTTTATCTTCATCAAAGAGAACAGCTGTTCACACAAGTATGTGCTGCCAAACATAGAGAGCGTTTGAGCAGCCTGGGAGCGTAGATGGGGCATTGTGTCGGGGATGAAACGTGGAAACTCTGCAACGCCCACAGACTCATATTTTGCCTTCAGTGTGTCACTACATTGGAGCTCGATCAGCTCCATTTGCAGGTTTGATGGTGCGCTTTCCACGTCAGCTGCAAATGGATTACTGAGCAGTTCAAACCTGCTTTTTTGGGCTTCAAAATCGGCAAATCGCCGTGTGAAGTCAGCACCAAGTATGCCGAGTTTTTCAGTAAACTGTCCAGTTGGGAAAACAGCGGCAGCGACCTGCTCTTTCATTGTTTGGCAGTGCGGGAAATGGCTCAAGTTTTCCTGAAGAATCTGCGTCTCCCACAGGCGCAGCTTGGTTTTAAAAGCCCTCACTGTAGCGTACATGTCAGTGATGACACGGCCCCGCCCCTGAAGCTGCAGGTTTAGCGCATTCAGGTGGCTCGTGATGTCACACAGAAACGCTACTTCACACAGAAACTTTTTTTTTCGGAGCTCTGATGTGTCTTTCCCTTTGCTTTCCACGAACTCACAGATCTCCTCACGCAACTCGAAAAATCTTTCCAGCACCTTTCCCTGGCTTAGCCATCGCACCTCTGTGTGATAGGGCAAGTCACCATAGTCCGAATTTAACTCCGCCAGAAAAGACTTGAACTGGCGGTGATTTAAACCTCTGGCTCTGATAAAGTTAACCGCTCGTGTTATGATGCTCATTACATGTTCCATTTTCAAGGCTTTGCCACACAACGATTCCTGGTGTATGATGCAGTGATAAGCTCACTTTTGACGTTTTCATCCTGCATCTTTTCTCGGATCCTCCCCACCAATCCACTCTTTTGACCGCACATCGCAGGCGCTCCATCTGTTGTCAGTCCAACAAGTTTATCCCACGGCAGCCCCATTTTATCTACACATCTGGACACCTCTTCAAAGAGATCTTTCCCCGTAGTTGTGCCATGCATTGAGCGTAATCCAAAAAACTCTTCTGTTACGCACAGGCTTGAGTCCACTCCACGGATGAAAATTGACAGCTGGGCAGTATCAGAAGTGTCGGTGCTCTCATCCACAGCAAGGGAGTACGCGATGAAAGCTTTTCCCTTTCCCACAAGCTGTTGTTGGAGATTGGCAGCAAGGTGGCGAACACGGTCAGCAACAGTGTTTCGACTCAGGCTCACATTTAAAAATGCTTGCCTTTTTTTATGGGCACACGGTGTCGCAAACTTTAATCATGCAGTTTTTGACAAATTCCCCCTCGGTAAAGGGCCGGGATGATTTTGCAATCTCAGTTGCCACAATAAAACTGGCCTTAACAGCAGCCTCGCTTTGTGATTTGGCTTTAGTGAACATAGCCTGCTGTGACACCAGACTTCTTTTTAATTCTTCTACCTTCTGTAGCCTTTGTGTCGTGTCCAGATGCTTGTATTTGTCGTGGTGCTTCGTTTCATAGTGTCTTTTTATGTTGTATTCTTTCATTACAGCCACACTGTCTCCGCACAGAAGACACACAGCTTTGCCCTTTACATCAGCGAACATGTACTGTGCCTCCCACCGGTCTTGAAAACCCCTGTTTTCAAAGTCCACCTTTCGTTTAGCCATTTTGTGGGGAGAGGGATGAAAGTTGACAGAAGTGCTGATGAACGAGTGGGGGCGCTTGTGATTGACACGGGCCTGTGATTGACGTGCCGACGCACGGGCAGTGCATTATGGGATTTGTAGTATTATGGTGGCGCGTATGATATACCAGCGGGCCAGCTCTAATAGTAAATCGATTTTGTCATGCGGGCCAAAGATAATTCATTCACGGGCCGGATGTGGCCCGCGGGCCTTGAGTTTGACACATGTGGCCTAGAGGGTTGGATAGTACAAAAGTGGTGACATTGTGAACACACCTTTTCACTGCTGATACAGATGACTGATAAAGAGAGTTTGTCCTTCAAGCATGAAGGGGCTTCACATGACCGTGGCCTTAGAAACACTGAACTGTCAAAGTGTGTGAGAAAAGATGGTAAACAAGTTTGAGTAGAAGTGTGTGTGTGTGTGTGTGTGTGAGAGAAAGTTGTGTGTGCACATGCACACACATATGTCTGTGTGTGAGTGCAAGTGTGTGTGTGTATGCATTTGTGTGCATGCATTTGTGTATGTGTGAATATGTGTGTGTGTGTGTGTGAGTGAGCGTGCAAACGTGCAAACAGGAATGTGTGCGTGTGAGTGTGCGTGTGTGTAAGAGTTGAGCGAGCATGTGCCCATGTGTGTATGGCTGTGTGTGTGAGTGCTAGAGTGTGTCTGCATGTATGCGTTTGTGTGCATGCATTTGTGTATGTGTGTGTGCATATGTGTGTGTGTTTGTGTGTGTGTTGTGACAACAGTCTTACGATGCAGCAGTTAAACAGAGTGATAGGTCATGGCTGTTTGTTGACAGGACCTCTGCCAGGGAGACCATTCATATGTACCTGAACACATACCTGAACCCCTCCATGATGTCGTATTCTGTATTCATCTACCAGATGTGTGTGTGTTAATATATACATACACATATTTGTATCTATCTATACTTCTATATATTTGTGTGTATGTAGAGCATTCTCTATAAAGAATGAAACAGTGATACTTTGCCACCATCCAGCATTTCAGATCTAACTATATTTTTCATCAAACAAATCATTATTTTCAATTTGTTAAAGAAGTCTTTTCCCGCTTGTAGGGCTTTTCATAAAGCTGGACTGTATGCAGTAGAAAGGCACAAAAATATAAATTGGTGATACATGACCAGAGAACATCAGTTGGAACAACAGCCCTAGAGAACTGGTGCTACATGACCAGAGAACAACAGTTGAAACAACAGCCATAGATAACTGGTGCTACGTGACCAGAAAACAACATTTGGGACAACAGCCCTAGAGAACTGGTGCTACATGACCAGAGAACAACCGTTGGAACAACAGTCCTAGAGAACTTATGCTACATGACCAGAGAACAACAGTTGGAACAACAGCCCTAGAGAACTGGTGCTACGTGACCAGAGAACAACAGCCCTAGAGAACTGGTGCTGCATGACCAGAGAACAACAGCCCTAGAGAACTGGTGCTACATGACCAGAGAACAACAGTTGGAACAACAGCCCTAGAGAATTGGTGCTACATGACCAGAGAACAACTGTTGGAACAACAGCCTTAGATAACTGGTACTACATGACCAGAGAACAACAGTTGGAACAACAGCCCTAGAGAACTGGTGCTACATGACCAGAGAACAACCATTGGAACAACAGCCCTAGATAACTGGTGCTACATGACCAGAGAACAACAGTTGGAACAACAGCCTTAGATAACTGGTACTACATGACCAGAGAACAACAGTTGGAACAACAGCCCTAGAGAACTTGTGCTACATGACCAGAGAACAACAGTTGGAACAACAGACCTAGAGAACTGGTGCTACATGACCAGAGAACAACCGTTAGAACAACAGTCCTAGAGAACATGTGCTACATGACCAGAGAACAACAGTTGGAACAACAGCCCTAGAGAACTGATGCTACATGACCAGAGAACAACCGTTGGAAGAACAGCTCTAGAGAACGGGTGCTACATGACCAGAGAACATCAGTTGGAACAACAGCCCTAGAGAACTGGTGCTACATGACCAGAGAACAACAGTTGAAACAACAGCCATAGATAACTGGTGCTACGTGACCAGAAAACAACAGTTGGGACAACAGCCCTAGAGAACTGGTGCTACATGACCAGAGAACAACCGTTGGAACAACAGCCCTAGAGAACTGGTGCTACATGACCAGAGAACAACAGTTGGAACAACAGCCCTAGAGCCAGCAAAAGTCTGCAGGGTGATGCGACAAATTTGCCAAACTGAACGCTGGTCAAATGGAGGAACATTTATAATTTACATAAACCCCCCAGAACCCACATTGTAATTGTATAAACCTGGTTGAAAACCGGCAAAGTAAAGCTTCAAAAAGCAAAACTACAGTATAACATACTGTGTCGACAACGTCAGTGTCTTTTCAGAGTCCCACTTGCTTACAGCAGAGCTTCAGTGTAAAGGTTTCCAAAAATCATTGTATAAGTAGTCTATTTATCTTTATAAAAGTATTTATTAAGTATTACGTGTGTGTGTGTGTGTGTGTGTGTGTGTGTAGGCAGCCCCCGGAGGTGCGTCTGTTTCCCAGCGGCCCTGGGTACACAGCGGTTTGTATGGCTGTGGTGTCTGGGGTCTCCTCCCCCTGTTTGCGGGTGGCCTGGCAGGCTACCAACGCTGGCTCCTCCCTGCTCAGGTGATCCTGCACACAAAACACACAGCACTGTGATCCATCACTAGGACACACCATATCACCATCAATACACATCACCACTGTGATCAAACACTAAGACACAGCATAACACCATCAATACAAACCATCACTGTGATCAAACACTAGGACACACCATCAATTATATTGACACCTGTCTAACTCTTCATCTGCCTGTCTGTCTATCTGTCTGTCTGTCTCTCTCTCTCTCTCTCTCTCTCTCTCTCTCTCTCTCTCTCTCTCTCTCTCTCTCTCTCTCTCTCTCTCTCTCTCTCTCTCTCTCTCTCTCTCTCTCTCTCTCTCTCTCTCTCTCTCTCTCTCTCTCTCTCTCTGTCTCTTTGTGATCCAGACTCCACCACCAGTCGACTCCGATACAGTTCAGGTCCATAGAGAAGCTGATAGAAGCTGTCAGTGACAGATGTACTGGCCTACCGTTGGCTCATCATCCACGAAACACTGTAAGTGTGTGTGTGTGTGTCTTTGTATTTGTGCATCTCTTTTAATAGCAGTGTAACTATCTCTCCTCCTCTCCTACCCTCCCTTCTCCTCATCTCCTCACCTTCTCTCCTCTCCTCTTCCAGGGGTGTGTGAAGAGTGGAGACCCCAGCCCCCAGGTCTCTCGGTCGGTGACTTTTCTTATCCAGGCACTGATGTGCATCCAGGCAGCATGCAGGTCAGCTTCACATCTGTACTCACGTGTTAAACACATGTACACACCTGCATTCGTGTGTACTTACAGGGTAGGTACAGGGTACCTGGGGAGAAAAGTATATAAATGTCTTGAATGAAAGAATGAAAATTTAAGGCCTTCAAAGGCATTAAAAAAGTTGTGCTGACCAACTGATAACTGATGGCTGAACTGCTGCAATAACATGCACATGCACAGACAAGCACTGCTGAGATATACTGACAGTTAGCTTGCTAGCTTGGATCACAAAACCTGATTGAGTGTAAGTTACATGTAAGTTACCAACTAGCACACTAAAATATCGATCCATGTACCCATGTATGTGTAAGATGCATTGCAAAAGTATAAACAAATCCATTTTGTTTGTATGAATGGGAAGCCTATTGGGTTCCAATTCAACTAATTCCTTTAAAATCCCTTTAAACTTTAACGATTTTTTGGTATTTTCATAAAAAAACTAAAAACTGAAATCAGGTATGTACTGCAAATCAATACAATCCACGCCTTTACAAAAGCTATGAATAACTGGACTTCTGTAGCGAACAGTTGCTACTTTGCGGTGCGTTTGGATTATTGTTCTTATTCAAAGCATAGCCTTCTTCTTGAAACAGTATTTGTTTTAATTAGGGAATGTATCAAGAAGAGCCAAAAGCTGAGAGCTAGCGCTAGCGAGTAGCCCTGTTTGCGAGGTGAACTGGTAAAGCAGCGTCTCTCTACGAACTGCAAGCTATCCACTAAGCTACCCTAAACTAACTTTACAGAAGGGGGGAGGGGCTGCTCTTTCTATGGCATCCAATTTCTGGCTATTGGGCTTCTCCATCAGAATGCATCATGGGCATTTTAGTGGCGATACTCCCCAACCATATTGAGAGGACTGAGAATTGTAGTAGTGTAAAATATTAAACCAACGTAAGTATACCTTACCATAGGCTATTAAAAACTTTTCACTGTGGCTCTTTCAAACACAACACTGTCTTCTCATAATGATAAATCGTGGTACACTGGTATTCACATGTACTTGCCTGTACTCCCGTGTGTGTGTGTGTGTGTGTGTGTGTGTGTGTGTGTGTGTGTGTGTGTGTGTGTGTGTGTGTGTGTGTGTGTGCGCGCGTGTGCTTGCGCTTGCTTCAGGTTAGCAGAGCAGTGTGTATCAGAGCCGCTGCTGAAGGAGAACGTCTTCATGGCTCCGACCCTTCAGAGCGCAGCAGGGGACTCCCTGCAGTCAATGTGTGTGGGTCTGCTGCGCTGCTGTGACACAGTCTGCATTCCTACTGTCACTGTAAGACACACACACACACACACACTAACAAATCAATCAATAATCATCCATGTTTCTTTTAAATTTGGGGCATGCGTGTTAATATTTACAATGAGTGGATGGTTGTAGGGAGTAGGGAGCATTTATGTGTTAAGTAAACTAATTAGACAAAGGCTTCACTGATTTGTTTTACCTTTTGAATGCCTGTTTGTGTGTGTGTGTGTGTGTGTGTGTGTGTGTGTGTGTGTGACCCAGAGGGTGTGTGCACGTGATGCAAATGTTCAGATGCTGCAGAGTTTCTACCTCATCCTGTCCTCCCAGTTTACCCTCCTGACCCCCACCATGTCTCCCATCATGCACCTCTTTGCCTCCAAACTCGGTAACAACAACCCACACACACATACACACACACACAGGTCAATTTCTGTCCTCCTCTCACCTAACCTGCGTATGATTGGATTTACACACGTTGCCCCCGAAAACGTCACGGTTATGGTTCAATGTTTGATGCATACACTGATTGATAATGATCGATGGATATTGATAGATTAGTGACGCCTGATAAATAAAATAATAAATCAATATAAATATGAATCTGCCTCAATATATCGGGATAATATTTTTGTTGCCTTACATTTTCTGATATTTACAATATACATTTTTTACAGTATCAGTCAATGATTCAAGGCTTAGTACAGGCTATGCATTCAAAACAATTATGGAATACAATACACAGTCCAAATCGAGTCAAAATGTAGTCTTTAGTACACTGAAAGTCAGTTTAACCTGTATTATATACATGTGTGTTACTCCCACACCGCAGCTCCACTGGGCACACAGTTTTTTACTTGCTTTCTACTGTTCTAAACAGCAATTTTAATGTTGTATCATTGGACATATCAGGTTTGATTATGTTTAAGTTGGGCTATTGTTTAGGGTAGGGTAGGTAGGGTATTCTGTTATTCGCCAATTGTGTAGAAATGTTGACCAAACAACCGCTCTGTAGAGAGAAGTACTGCTGCCTGAGGCCTTGGAAGCCCCGTCTCCTGGGCAGGTTTACCCCGCAAGAAACACAACTTGTGTCTTTAGTTCATACTGCGGGAGGGAGCGAGGAGGAAGCATTCCATTGTTCTTGTTGCATATGGCAATTAAACATCTTGAATCTGTGTCCGATCGCTGTGATTCACAGCATGAATATCTGTTATATGTATGCATATCCAACATCTTTCAAACGACATCCTGTATTTTCCGGACTAGAAGTCACACCTGAGTATTAGTCGCTCTTATCAAAAAATGTGTCGTTAAGAGTAACAAAAACATATATAAGTCGCTTCGGAGTATAAGGACCAGCCAGCTAAAAAATCGGCTTAAAAATGTGAACTCATCATGAGCCGTGACTTTCAGCGTGACTGTGGTTGGTTTTGGCTGTCGGCTTCCTCTGTAAGCTGAGCTGCTGTGAAGACCACATGAGGGGCTGCGGGGAGAACAGAGAAGCAACATCATGTCATAAGTTCAAACTTACACTTTGGCAGGAAGGCAGGGGTGGTTTGCAAGAGGACCCGACAGGCGCAGGCGCAGACTGTTTGCCCTGACTGTTAGTGCTGACTGTTAGCACTGACTGTAATTGTTAACACTATCTCGCTCTTACTCTCTCTCCCTCTCTCTCTCACTCTCTTTTCCTCTCACTCTCACTCTCTTTCTCCCTCCAGCATCCTCAGGTTTCTACAGATTAGCTTTGGAACACAAAGCTCTCCTGTGTGTAGGAAACAGGTAACAACATAACCTGTGTGTGTGTGGGGGGGTGTGTGTGTGTGTGTGTGGTTATTTTGGAGTGTTTCCTGAACAGTCTTGAGCTCTTTCTCTTCTTTTTCTCCTGCACTCACATTACACCTGTCATCCTCTCTTTGTAACTCTCTCTTGCTCCCTGTTTCCCCCATTCATCCTGTTCTCAGCACAGTGGTAAATGTCCTCTTATCTTTACACAGTGTGCCTTGTGTCCTCATAAACCAGTGGAGTGACAGTGTGTGTCTTGTGTCCTCATAAATCAGTAGAACTGCAGTGTGTCTTGTGTCCTCAGAAACGAGTAGAACTGCAGTGTGTCTTGTGTCCTCAGAAACGAGTAGAACTGCAGTGTGTCTTGTGTCCTCAGAAACGAGTAGAACTGCAGTGTGTCTTGTGTCCTCAGATACCAGTAGATCAACAGTGTGTCTTGTGTCCTCAGAAACTAGTAGAACTGCAGTGTGTCTTGTGTCCTCAGAAATGAGTAGAACTGCAGTGTGTCTTGTGTCCTCAGAAACCAGTAGGACTACAGTGTTTCCTCAGATACCATTTGGGACGGTAGTGTCTTCTCAGATACCAGTAGGGCTAGAGTGTCCTCATATACCAGTACAACAACAGTGCGTCTTGTATCCTCAAATAGCATTATGCAACAATGTGTCTTGTGTCCTCAGATACCTGTACAGCAAAAGTGTCTCCTCGGATACCAGCAGAGCTACAGAGCTGTGTCCTCGGCTGGCAATAGAGTGACAGTGTGTCTTGTGTCCTCAGATACCAGTAGAGCGACAGTGTGTCCTCAGATTCCAGTAGAGTGACAGTGTGTCTTGTGTCCTCAGATACCAGTAGAGCGACAGTGTGTCCTCAGATTCCAGTATTGTGACAGTGTGTCTTGTGTCCTCAGATACCAGTAGAGCGACAGTGTGTCCTCAGATTCCAGTAGAGTGACAGTGTGTCATGTGTCCTCAGATACCAGTAGAGTGACTGTGTGTCTTGTGTCCTCAGAAACCCAGTGTTGGACGAGTCATGCTGTGGATTTATACTGAAGCTCAGCATGTGTCTGCTGTCTCAGTCTTCTCAAGCTTCCAGACACAACGGTAGTCACACTCTCCATTAATTGTATGGGGATGCAACATGTTTTCAGATACTGTATGTACTGTCCATGCTAATACAAATGCAATATCTAGCTTGAGTGTGTGTGTGTGAGTGTGCACGCACAGGTGCTTGTGATGCAATAAACTGCCATAAAAAATGTGGGATCTCTTTCTCTTTTCTCTATCTTTCTCTCTCTCTCTCTCACTCTTTCTTTTTCTCTCTCTGGCCCCTTTCCCACTGGACAAAAATCCCCCTAACATCTGGCTTTAGTGGCAAAGGTTACAATCGGCATGCATTCCCAGGATAAAATCAATCTGCAGTAGTGGTGGTTCTTATGTGCTCAAGGCTCCGATCGACAGTGATAGAAAAATGACACCCCAAGTGGACACGCTAGTTTTCCACCCAGTTTTCCGGCGCAATGCTATGACATGTGTTGCAGTTCTGCACGTGTTCCTGTCCCTGTTTCTCTGTAAATTACAGAATACTTTCCATGACACCCATTGTCTTTGATGCTGGAGGCTAGGGTGTATTGCAGCCATTCTAGAGAAGGTCTGGGAAGCTCTTTTGGACAGTGATTGCCATTTGTGTGACTGGCTTTGACAGAGGTCCTTTTGGAGGAACCCTGTGTTCTTCAGAATTAAGTGTTCTTAACCCACAGCACTTCCCTGTTACACCAGCGCCCCCCGGTGGCCCCTCCTGTATACATTTCTGCTACCTTTTTTGTTTTAATGCAGCCATAAATCATTTAAGATGAAAATCTGTAGGAATAAAACCCATGCCCCCATAGCATACAGGACTTTATGTTCTCTAAATCTGTAACATTTAAATAACCAAGCGCTTCAGTGGATATTTATATTTATTCAACAAAACTGATGGCTAGCTGCAGAAAAGCATCCTGCAGAATTTACCATTTTAAGACGCACACTGTTTATCAGTCTGCATCTGCCTTGTTTACATCCCTGGAAGCTCCCTCTTCGGTCTTCTTTCGCAAGGTCTCTCTCCTCTGCATTTGGGATGTTTTTCCTCCCTCTTGGGCCTGTGAGACTAACTGTGGCACATACCAATAAAACTGACTTGATTCTAATAACAGGGCCAATATCAGAGAGCGAGAGGAGAGAATCAGATCAACACACTGAGACAGCAGGTTTTCTGGTCGTTTGTTTCTGCGCCAGACCTGGAGGAGCTGGAGGCGGTGCTGCTCCGTGGTCTCCCCAGGCTGTGCCACCGGGTGTCAGAGTGGCCCTCGCTTCTGGCCGAGGCCCCCGACCACCCTGACACTGCGGGGCCCCGGGGCCCGCAGCACTGCCTGCTCATCATCCTCATGCTAGCCCTGGAGCACGGGGACAGGTGAGGCACCAACAGACAATACAGATACCTATGTTACCTGATAGCATTACGCAACACAGATACCTGATGAACATCAGATACCTGATGTGTGTGTGTGGTGGTGTGTGTGTGGTGTGTGGTGGGTGGTGTGTCAAGGCTCCTCCCAGACCACTCTGTGTTCTCAGGTGTGTTGTCTCTGCTGCAGTCTCTCCAGGAGCAGGGAGACTGCCCCATGCCCCGCCCCCTGCTCAGGTGTGCCCTCTACCTGCTGGCCACTACTCACAACCACGGCTCCCATCTGGACCAGGTAGCTCAGCTCTACACGCACGCACGCACACACACACACACACACACACATATATATACATCACACGGCTTAAAGAGGAACTACACATAAGACAGTGATTATTAGCCTACATATAGATGAGAGATTTCTTCTTTGACATCCTAAATATAGATGAATGTATATGTATATGCATATATACATATATAAATATTTATATGCATATATACATATATATATGTATAAATACATAAATATATATACGTGGGCCCCGTAGCACTGCCTACTCATCATCCTCACGCTAGCCCCTCAGCTGTTTGACTTCTTAGGGTTCGGGCTGTGGCTTTGAGGCGGTCACTGTGATGAAAGACCATACTAATAAAGTTCATGTGACCTCCGGCAGGCGCTGCTGAGCGTGGTGATCAAAGCCCTGCCGCCGTGTGACAGCCTCTCCTCCGTCTACACCCACCACCCTCCCCTCCTCCACTTCATCTACCGCTACCCCGAGCTGGTCCAGAGGCTGGGCAGGGGGGTCCTGGAGCTGTGGCTGAGCCCCCAGACCCAAGGACCACCAGCCCAGACCCAAGGACCACCAGCCCAGACCGCAGAACCACCAGCCCAGACCACAGGACCACTAGCCCAGACCACAGAACCACCAGCCCAGACCACAGAACCAGCAACCCAGACCACAGAACCACCAGCCACAGCGGTGAGACTCACTCACTGGAGTACCTCCCAAAAAGTGTGTATGTATTATATCAGCTGAGAGGAAAATGTATGTTGGCAGCTGCCTTTAAGCAACAAAATAGATTACTGTATGTATGGAAGGTCCGAGGTATTTCAAAAAGTTGCCTAATCGGGATCCATACTAACTGCTACTGGTAAACTGGTATCTGACTGTACTGGAACCTGGTATCTGCTGGTGACCAGGGGAAGGGGGAGGAGTCCCAGGGAGAGGAGGTGATGGATGTGATGGAGCAGCAGTCAGACATGGAGACCAGGGAGCTTCAGTCTCTGATGACAGAGCACCCAGCCGTGGTCCTCACCCTGCTGGTACCAGCCTCCACTCCTCAGCATCTACAGTATACTGCACTGGTTTAATGCTCAATGTCTATCTGACTGACTCTCCACCTGCCGGTCTGTCTCACCAAACGGTCTGCCTGTCTGTCTCTCCATCTGGCTGTCCGTCTCTCCATCTGTCTGTCTCTTGTCCTTTTGCTTGTGGTCAGGACATGGTGTGTACCAGTGAAGTCCTCCTGGCAGAGCGTGTGGTGAGGGTGTTGGAGGTCTTCCTGGGGGACAGGGAGCGCTGTAGGGAGGATCTGAGCAGCCTACTGAGGCCAGCCCTGCTGCAGGCGCTGCAGAGGGCCAGCCTGGAGGACCAACACATCACCACCACCTGTGAGATTCACCACAAAAAACCGACACACCTCCACATGCCTTGTTAGTGGCCAACTCTAGTATCGACATTTTGAGCGTGCGCACACTAGACTAGAACGACTATGCTCTCATTAGGCGACCTACTAATTGTCCATGGGCCAAAGCCCAAAATTTCACATATCGGTACCACTCAAGGGGGCAAATTGTAATCACATTTTTTGAAAAGGTACATGTCCATAGATGATATTTTGGTATGATAACCTTTTAAAAGTGGTAGCTTTGTCACAATTATCAGCACATGAAGGGAACTACCACCTACAATAAATTGGCTTCTAGACACTGATGCATATCCTTATTTAGGCTAATTTTCAGGACCTTTACTCATAGTTTATGATGACTTGTTTGGTATCATTTTAAAGGATATATTCATAGCTTTCATATAGGCTCAGGTGTGAGCCTGTCTGATCATTATTAAGGGGCTCTTCAAAGTGTCAACAATGTTTTCCCACAATTTTCGCCTAAACAATGGTCTTTATTTGAGCATTGTGACATGTAGGAACATCAATGACACAAATAACAGAACTGAAATACTTACATTACTAATGATTCAGAAAATATATAATCTTCCCATATTATCCCACCATAAAGGGTGATTATGGGGCCTTGAAGTAGAACATGGGCCCGGGCCTGATTTTTCACTAATTGGTACCACTCAAGATGACAAATTCAAATTTGGTATTTAAAAATAAAAACTCTATATGTTTAGATTATATTTCAACTTGATACCTTGAACCTTTACAAGTGGTATCTTAGTGACAGTTAACCCTCAATAACACCAACCGTTGATCCAAACAATGAGACAATCTCACAGTCAAGAATTCTAGCTTGCATTCACTTATATAACCAATGATCTTTATCATCTCTACCATCACAAATATAATATTATACAGTATTCATATTCTGTTTTATTCATCATCATCATCATCATCATCATCATCATCATCATCATCATAGTTATCCAGGGTCACTGCATCCTCCTCATCCCTCTGATTGTAGGTTTTGGGGATTGAGGTTTGTATCTTGCACTTGTGCACTTTAACTTGTTGACAAGGCAGGAGCAATGTGAAAGCTTACAGGTTGTCCACACTTGCAGGCCATAAGTTCCAAGGCCTAACTTCAACATACATCATTGACATCACATACGCTGTATGACCGGTGCATACATCCTGCAGACAAATGATTCCATATTTGTGTATAATTCTTCAAATACATCCCAGGATGTTCCCAGTGATTTGAAAGACTCTTGATTTGAATGTCCTGTATCTTAAGCTTAAGTGCACTGAGTTGTCATCGTCCTGCAACCTGTACACCTACAAGAGCATCGCATAGGTAGTCTCCATGGAGCTCAGCAAGGCTGCTGATGTGGATGTATGTTGTCAGATTCTGAGTCCCACATTTCTGATACAGGGGGAAGTTCTTCTTACAGTATCTGAGGCAAACGATCATGACATCTGTATCCTCACTCAAAATAACTGAGGTTTGATAGCCATTCTGGCTGGCATGATTGGCTTGTAGAAGCATACGGGGATCCGCCTCCTCATTTAAACAACATTACCGCTCTTAAACAACATTACAATATTTTTAGTTGAGACAATAGTATGTCTCTCCAAAGGTTGCAAAATAACTGCTTGTCCTGGAGATTTCCTGGTTCTCTGGCAGCTTCCACTGGTCCACGATGAATGTTATGAAGGCAGTTTTGCTGTCTGAATTACTGAACAGCTTTCTTCACTGCACAACATTGTGTCCCTGGGCAATGTTCTTCCATTGACTGCTGTACCACAACTGCATCTCTCTGATGTTTTCCAGTACACATCAAACACCACATCTATTTGCTTACTCTTTCCTCCTTCATGCAAGGAGGTTCATGCTAGGTTCAGCACAGACCCAGCTATCTCTAAAGTCTTGCCATCACCTTTCATATTCCCAAAAATGTATATCTGCTTTCAAGACAAGCTCCTTGTTTTGTGTTTGGTTTCTTCTATCTCTTTTTGCGATGCTTGAGATATAAAACCACCCTCTACAAAATGTGCATGAACAGCAGTTTTATCAACCTCAAGGTGAGACATTTGTGCATAGTAATATTTCAGATATCTGGCATAGATCAGTTTATCATTTACAAAACACCATGTCACTTCCGGTTGACGATGTGAGAGTAAAGACGTCGGCATCAGGTCTCCCGATCACATTGTCAATTTTACTATTTAAACATCGGAGTTTCCTTTATAAAATTAACACAGCTCGTTGTGAACTTGTTTGGCACTTTTTGGTACCAAAATGAGCAGCTCCAAATTGAAGAAAAACAGCGCACAGACCCCTACGATAACTCGTGCTAGCACTAGCATAGCAGGCAAACTCTCGGCCTGGGCGTCAACTTCGAATGACGGCGAAGACGCTACCGGCAGCCTACCTGCTACTACTGAAACCATCTCCATGAAGCAGCTGGTGGCCGAGCTGGCGAAGCAAAGAGCCGGTCTGAAGGATGATGTCTCTCACCTGATTCAGGAGTCTTTAAAGCCACTCGAGGCTGCTGTGGGTGCCCTCCGGGACACGGTCGGCTCATTCCAAGCCCGCCTCGTGGCTACAGAGACTATCGCCGGAGAGAACTTCGAACGATTGACCACGGCTGAAGCTACAATCAAAGCTCTCCAAGCCCAGAATCAAACCCTGATGGATCATGTAGACGACATCGAAAATAGGTCACGCAGATCCAACTTGAGGATAGTGAACATCCCGGAGGGCAGCGAGAACGGCAAGGACCCGGTTAAATTCATCGCCGAGCTCCTGGTAGAATGCGTGGGTCCTGATGTGTTTACCGAACCGCCTGAGCTGGAGAGAGCCCACCGTTCACTGGCCACGAAACCAAAAGACGGGAAACCAGCAAGACCGTTCGTCGTGCGCTTTCTTCGCTATCAACAGAGAGAGGCCGCCCTACGGTGGTCCAGGAACCACGAGGTGAAGTTTCAGGGATCCCCTCTGAGGTTTTACCCCGACCTGAGCTCCGCACTGGCGAGGAAACGCGCGGAGTACAACGGCGTGAAGCAGGCTCTCTATAAGAAGGGAGTGCGGTTCCGTCTGATGCATCCCGCCCGTCTGGTGGTCACTTTCGAGGCACAAACGTTCACATTCGACTCACCTGAAGAAGCCCAGGAATTTTACAAGCGTCGGGTAGCTAAGGAGTGATACAACGACTTTGACTTTGACATTCGCTTCGAGTGAAAAGACCCATACAAGCACGGAGTTGAACGAACTGGACTTTACATGAACATTGAGACTTGTCACACAGTCTCCTCTAACCGTCTGACATGGGACCGCTTTCAGGTAAAGGCTGAATTGTTTTCTTGCCTGCTTTTCTTCTACATTATACAAGTTACACTTGTTCATGTGCTGGGTCAAATAGCCTACCTATGTTTAATATAATCTATATACAAATAGCCTGTGTGTGTGTATATATATTCCCTTTTCTCGACAACTTTATTGTGTGTTTGTAGTGATGTTACTTATACAGATTGATTGGGAGTTCCTCGAGTGAGAATAGGATTAATGGTATTAGGCCTACACTCGCGGAGGACCAACGGAGAGATGGTGAGCCTGCAGTTTGCCCCCGTTGGGGACGCAAACATAGGCATTGTTTATGTTATGTTTTATTTTGGGGTAATTCGGGATTTAGTTTGGGGTATTAGGGTATTGGGGGAGTGCATCCCGGGGTTTCAAAGTCGTTTTCGCCGTTTTAATTGTTTGTTTCCAATATGTTACTATACATCTATAAGTGGAGGTACCTTTTTATTTGCTTTACGTTTTTTTCCCAGTAAGTGTTGGGCTGGGGTGTGGCAGAACATGCGTTTCTTCATAAATATTACTAACAATTTTCATAGAATATGAACAGGACACAGAATGGTAGTCAGGCTGCGGGGGGGGCGAGTACAAGATTAATTTCATGGAATGTCAAGGGTTTGAATGGACCTGTTAAACGAACTAGGATATTTGCACATCTTAAACTTTTAAAGTGGGAGATTGCCTTCTTGCAAGAAACGCACTTGAAGGTTAAAGATCACATTAGACTTAAAAAATTGGGGGTTGGCCAAATTTTTCATTCGAACTTTGATTCTAGATCACGTGGCACAGCAATCATAATTCATAAGAACACACTATTCAAAGCCACAGACATTATATCTGACCCACACGGCCGTTTTATCATTGTCTTAGGGTCCCTCTACCATAAACCAGTACTATTGGTTAATGTGTATGCACCTAATTGGGACGACGAGAAATTCATGGAAAAAGTAATTTCATCTATACCTAACCTAAACTCACGCTGCCTCATTTTTGGAGGAGATCTAAACTGCGTAATTAATCCTTCCTTAGACCGTTCTAACCCAAAGTCAAAAAGCCTCTCCAAAATGGCTAAAATGTTGTCAACTTTCATGGACCGAATTGGTTGTATCGATCCATGGCGCTTTCGTTTCCCACATGATAAAAAATTCTCTTTTTTTTCGCACGTCCACCATTCGTATAGCAAGCGAGACCGGCAAGGACTCCCGGTTAAATTCATCGCCGAGCTCCTGGTAGAATGCGTGGGTCCTGATGTGTTTACCGAACCGCCTGAGCTGGAGAGAGCCCACCGTTCACTGGCCACGAAACCAAAAGACGGGAAACCAGCAAGACCGTTCGTCGTGCGCTTTCTTCGCTTTCAACAGAGAGAGGCCGCCCTACGGTGGTCCAGGAACCACGAGGTGAAGTTTCAGGGATCCCCTCTGAGGTTTTACCCCGACCTGAGCTCCGCACTGGCGAGGAAACGCGCGGAGTACAACGGCGTGAAGCAGGCTCTCTACAAGAAGGGAGTGCGGTTCCGTCTGATGCATCCCGCCCGTCTGGTGGTCACTTTCGAGGCACAAACGTTCACATTCGACTCACCTGAAGAAGCCCAGGAATTTTACAAGCGTCGGGTAGCTAAGGAGTGATACAACGACTTTGACTTTGACATTCGCTTCGAGAGAAAAGACCCATAAAAGCACGGAGTTGAACGAACTGGACTTTACATGAACATTGAGACTTGTTCACACAGTCTCCTCTAACCGTCTGACATGGGACCGCTTTCAGGTAAAGGCTGAATTGTTTTCTTGCCTGCTTTTCTTCTACAGTATACAGTTTTCACTTGTTCATGTGCTGGGTCAAATAGCCTACCTATGTTTAATATAATCTATATACAAATAGCCTGTGTGTGTGTATATATATTCCCTTTTCTCGACAACTTTATTGTGTGTTTGTAGTGATGTTACTTATACAGATTGATTGGGAGTTCCTCGAGTGAGAATAGGATTAATGGTATTAGGCCTACACTCGCGGAGGACCAACGGAGAGATGGTGAGCCTGCAGTTTGCCCCCGTTGGGGACGCAAACATAGGCATTGTTTATGTTATGTTTTATTTTGGGGTAATTTGGGTTTAGTTTGGGGTATTAGGGTATTGGGGAAGTGCATCCCGGGGTTTCAAAGTCGTTTTCGCCGTTTTAAGTGTTTGTTTCCAATATGTTACTATACATCTATAAGTGGAGGTACCTTTTTAATTGCTTTACGTGTTTTTCCCAGTAAGTGTTGGGCTGGAGTGTGGCAGAACATGCGTTTCTTCATAAATATTACAAACAATTTTCATAGAATATGAACAGGACACAGAATGGTAGTCAGGCTGCGGGGGGGGCGAGTACAAGATTAATTTCATGGAATGTCAAGGGTTTGAATGGACCTGTTAAACGAACTAGGATATTTGCACATCTTAAACTTTTAAAGTGGGAGATTGCCTTCTTGCAAGAAACGCACTTGAAGGTTAAAGATCACATTAGACTTAAAAAATTGGGGGTTGGCCAAATTTTTCATTCGAACTTTGATTCTAGATCACGTGGCACAGCAATCATAATTCATAAGAACACACTATTCAAAGCCACAGACATTATATCTGACCCACACGGCCGTTTTATCATTGTCTCAGGGTCCCTCTACCATAAACCAGTACTATTGGTTAATGTGTATGCACCTAATTGGGACGACGAGAAATTCATGGAAAAAGTAATTTCATCTATACCTAACCTAAACTCACGCTGCCTCATTTTTGGAGGAGATCTAAACTGCGTAATTAATCCTTCCTTAGACCGTTCTAACCCAAAGTCAAAAAGCCTCTCCAAAATGGCTAAATTGTTGTCAACTTTCATGGACCGAATTGGTTGTATCGATCCATGGCGCTTTCGTTTCCCACATGATAAAAAATTCTCTTTTTTTTCGCACGTCCACCATTCGTATAGCAGAATCGATTACTTTTTCATAGATAGTGCTTTACTCCCCTTTGTCAAAAACATAGAATATTCAACCATAATTGAATCTGACCATGCCCCAGTATTATTAGATCTGTCCTTCCCACTTAACTACACTGACCGTGCTCCATGGAGACTCGATACCACACTACTAACGGATAGAGAATTCTGCGAAATGATTTCAACTGCCATCGATAATTTCTTGGAAACCAATAAGGATGATACTGTTTCTCCCTCCCTGCTCTGGCAAACCCTCAAAGTGGTAGTAAGGGGGGATATCATCGCATACACATCCAGGGTGAACAAGGCCCGGAGGCGGGAACAGGAACAGCTTCTCAACTCAATAATCGACATAGATCATCAATACTCCGCCTCTCCCACTCCGGAGCTTTACAAAACTAAGCTGGATCTCAAAGCCAAATATGAGTTATTATCGTCTGATAAGACAGAACGTTTGTTGCTGAAATCACGAGGTTTTGTGTATGAGCACGGGGAAAAGGCTGGTAGACTGTTAGCGCACCAATTAAAATGTAAGTCCTCTGACCAACAGATTCCACAAATTAAAGGAGCAAACGGGGAGCTTATAACTGACCCCCTCGAAATCAATGAGACTTTCAGGGCATTCTATTCCAAATTGTACACCTCTGAGGCACCCAATGATGATACCAATATGCAAAATTTCTTCTTAAATTTAAATGCCCCTGTTATCAACCCCATTCATAAAGCAGAACTAGAACTACCTTTTCTACACACCGACATTTCGAACGCCATCACAGCTATGCAAAGTGGTAAGGCTCCGGGCCCTGATGGATACCCCATCGAATTCTACAAAAAAATTTCAACCAAATTGACCCCACTTATTTTAGAAATGTTTATTGATTCAATGGATAACGGGGCCCTGCCACAGACACTAACAGAGGCATCCATAACACTTTTACCGAAACCGGGGAAGGACAGAACAGAGTGTGGATCGTACCGCCCCATCTCGTTGTTAAATAGCGATATTAAGATATTAGCTAAAGCACTCGCCCGGCGTCTAGAGTCTGTCACAGATGAGGTGATCTCTCCTGATCAAACTGGCTTCATGTTGGGTCGCCACTCGTTCTCTAACATCCGAAGCCTTCTAAATGTCATACATTCTCCTACGTCCGGGGGGGTACCAGAGGTGGTTATCTCCCTGGACGCGGAGAAGGCTTTTGACAGAGTAGAGTGGGCATATTTATTTGACTGTCTGAAAGCTTTTGGCTTTGGACTCACTTTTATTGCTTGGATCAGACTCCTATACTCATCACCTAAGGCGTCGGTGGTTACGAACGGGAGGCGCTCCACATTTTTCTCATTGTCGAGAGGGACACGCCAGGGGTGCCCATTGAGTCCACTTTTGTTTGCATTCGCCATCGAGCCTCTGTCTATCATGTTAAAATCTTCTCCAACAATAAATGGAATTTCTAGATGGGGGAGGGAACACAAGGTGGCGCTATATGCCGACGACCTATTGTTGTATGTGTCTGACCCGGTGCGTTGCATGTCCCATATAGTTCAGATGTTGCATAGATTCGGTAGCTTTTCGGGATATAAGATCAACCTCACTAAAAGCGAGTGTTTTCCGGTGAACAACCTAGCTCTTGCAATCCCACAATGTGACTTGCCCTTCCATTTGTCTAAATCTGGCTTCAAGTATTTGGGAATTAATATTACACGGTCCTTCTCTCAACTATACCAAAAAACTTCACACCCCTCGTTAATAAATTAAGAGATGACTTACAGAGATGGAGGTCTATTAATTTATCATTGGCAGGGAAGATTAACTGTATTAAGATGAATGTTCTACCCAGATTCCTCTACCTTTTTCAATGTCTCCCTATATTTCTCCCAAAGTCCTTTTTTCTGTCCATTGATAAGTCCATATCATCATTCATTTGGGGGGTAAAGTCCCTAGAATACAGAAAAGACTTCTACAACGACATCGATCCGAGGGCGGACTGGGCTTACCAAATTTGCTTTATTATCACTGGGCTGCCAATATTCAGAAGATCATATACTGGGTCCATTCACCAATGCCGTCTTGGTGCGAAATTGAAAATGAATCATGCCTCTCAACATCCCTCTCCGCCTTGGTTACCTCCAAACTCCCTCTATCTACCCCACACTACACCTCTAACCCTGTTGTTGTCAATACTTTACGAATTTGGTCACAATTTCGACGCCATTTTGGTTTGAAAGATTTCTCTAGCTTAGCCCCTATCTGTAATAATCATCTTTTTGTCCCTGCCAGAATAGACAATACTTTCGCCTTGTGGAAAAGACTCGGTCTCTCCAAATTTAAAGATCTCTATAATAAGGGCATCTTCTCGACCTTTAATCACCTATCTCAAAAATTCAACCTTCCCCACTCAAGTCATTTTCGATACCTCCAGGTACGTCATTTCATACAAAATTTGGATCCAAACTTCCCCAATACACCACAACCTTCTGCTATAGACGACATCCTCCAAATTCCTTCCAATCTAAAAGGCCTCATTTCGAGAGTCTATTCTAGCATATCATCCCTTGGAGACACTTCCATCGACAAAATTAGAGAGAAATGGGAGGAGGAGCTAGGAGACGGAATACCTGATGACTCCTGGAGTGAGGCTCTGACAAGAGTTAACGGGAGCACATCGTGTGCTAGACTAGGTGTAATCCAATTTAAGGTCTTGCATCGCATTCACCTCTCCAAATCTAGGCTGGCCAGAATCTACCCTGACGTAGATGAGAACTGTAGCAGATGTCATAATGCTCCAGCAACGCTAACACACATGTTCTGGTCATGTCCCGTGTTATTCGATTATTGGTCAGTGGTTTTCAGGACCCTCTCACAGGCACTAGACTTGGTTCTGCAACCTAACGCCTATTCAGCTATCTTTGGCACAGCGCCAACTGACCAACAGATTAGTAACAAGCATAAAGACATTGTGGCATTTGCCACTCTACTTGCCCGTAGGAGGATTTTGTTTTGCTGGAAATCCCCCAAACCTCCGAACTCTTCCTTATGGATGACTGACCTTATGCTCCACTTAAGTCTTGAAAAGATTAAATACACACTTAGGGGGTCCAAAGACCGCTTCTACTCTACCTGGAACCCAGTAATGTCTTTTTTCAACAAACTAAAAACCCTCCCGGATAACGCATGTGTGCTGGAGGTGGAGGGATGACATGATAACACCCAGCCCAACACGACCGTCTCATTTATCCTCACTTACTAACTAATTACACTTGATTTTTCTCTATTTCTTTGTTTACGTATTTGTACCTGTCTTTTGCCTTCACTACCTATCATCATTGCTGTTATTATTATTTACTTGTGTATTAATATTTACTTATTTATACCTGTCTTTTGCCTTCATTACCTATCATTGTTGTTGTTATTATTTACTTGTTTATTTATTTTTTACTTAAACCCTCTATGTTGGGATGCACTACCCGGGATTTGGTGGGTGGGGGGAGGGATTGGGTGTTAAAAAAAGAAAAATGTATTTTTGTATATCTGTCATTCATACCTTGTTCTCAATAAAAAGAAAGTTAAAAAAATAATAAAAAATGTTTAAATAAAAAAACGGTTCTTTACCAAAAAAACAATGTTGGGTTGGCTCATCCAGTACCAAACTAACCATGGAGACCGGTTTCCTCAACTGGGTTGGAGGTGGGTCACACAACCCCTGTAACCCAATCGGAGCATCAACTCTGGTGGTCAGTATGCAGTAGGGTCCCACACACTCAAATAGTCTTTTGGGTCCTGAAATAGCATTATTTTAAGAACCCTTGATGTTGGCAAAAAGCCTTGTAGTGACACCGGTCGTTCCGATATGTGATATACTGTTTATATATGCACATATACAGTATATATGAATATTGACTGTCTCTGCACTCTCCTTCCCATGAATGTGCAAAAATATATATTTTAGGTATAACTGTGTTGTTTTAACGTTCTGATGTTCGATGCAACGCCGTTGCCCTGGCAACTTACCTGAAGAACGTACGACTGTCTTGTCCGCCGGCCAGTGTCATTGTCTTGGTAATGCCAGACTGCAGTCGTCTCCTCAGACACCAGGGAAGAGCTCTCTCCAGGTCCAGAATGGTCAGAGACCTCTGTGGGAACACACAGCTGTTGTTACACCCTCAACACTCTCACTAGGAACACTGCTTAGTGGTGTTATCATCTACCCTCCTGGGGTAGGAGGATTCAGTGGTGCATACAGTAAGACACCCTGGGTCAAATCCAGAAAGACCGGGGGATAGTCCTACCTGCAGTCTCCAGATGCTCTCACTCTCCCTGGACACCCTCTCCACAGTTTCACTCATCAGGGCGATCAGCATGTTAAGCAACAGGATGTAGGTGAGCACGAGGTAGGTGATGAGCAGGAAGTAGAAAACCTCAATGTATTCCACGTGGTCTGTGAATGCCAGCTGTCCCATGCCGATAGTCAGCTTGAACAGCTCCAGGGCGGTGGACTGGATGTTGCTGTAGGTTGGCGAACTGGTTTTCATGCCACCATTCTCGTCCATGAGGGCGACGATCGCTATACAGAGAATAAGACAATAATTAATTTAACAAGATGTATTCTCATGTCATGAGATAATTTTATAGGAATGTCCTTACCGGCAGAAAATCCAAAAAGGAAAACGACGTAGACGAATAGGAAGCGAATCATGTCGCTTAATATCATCTGCAAAGAACAAATTAAGTCTGAAGTCTGGTTGCATTGATGTGTCTGCTCTAATAAGTAGCTGGTGTTGTATTCATCGTATTCATTGTATTCATTCAAACTACCTTTTGTGAGCGACTGGATCCTTCCCATCGCGTGAAGGAGAAGCTGTTGCGTTTCTCAGTTCCACGATCAATTAAACATTATTGTGACTATTTATTATTCAGTTTATTCTGTGTATTCTGTATAAAGAGTTTCCCCAGTCTGACACTTGGTGTCGCGGGTGTTTATTATTTGATCAGTACTTCTATTGTACTTCTTTCACGGTGAGGTAAACACACCTAACCCACACCCCAAGTGCTGACCACCACTCGGATGTTTCATGATTTGCTACCCAGTTTCAAGTTCCCATCTGACCACTCACCCGTTGTATCATGACATTGTACATGCCCATATGCTTGGATCCCCGGGAGTAGTAAAGGATGTTGATCCAGGCCAGGGCCAAGGAGACCACCAAGGGGCCCACGTATTCCCTCCTCCCACAGGCATACAGGGCCGTGCTGACCAGAAGAAGTGTGGCCTGCAGGAAGCTACAAGAGAATCCAGCAAAACAGGCCTTCAGAATGTCAAGAGTGTGTTCCATCGCTTCAACAGGAATGTGACTGATATTCTCCCTGACCCTAATACTATCTTTAGCACTCCTCTAACCCCTAACCCTACATCTACAGACCTAATGCTCTAACCACGATCCAACCCTAAATCTAACTAACCCCTATACTATAATACTAATACTTTGACCCAATCGTCTTAGCCATAACATTATCTTTAACCCTAACACTATCTGTATCCCTAATCATAACTATCTGTAACCCTACCTCTCCTCTCCCTCTTTGAACACACATCTCTTCATAAACCATGACTCTCAACCTACCTCATCACCTCTTTGACTGCTGCATAGCAAGCTTTTTATGAACCGATACTCACAATGATATTTCACTGAATCCATCGATGTGCATGGATCTGATGCGTGGAGGTCTTCTCTTGAAATCCACTACCTGTGGTTTGTGTGAATAAGTTTGTTAGTTTCTGGTTGTTTCTCCCAAACTGCATTCCTGTTGAACAGCAAACTGGGCTGTGAACATCCTTCTCACCGCTTTGATGAAGAAGAAGACTGCTCCCAGGACACTGAGCACCTCCCCGATGCAGCGGAAGCAGTCCACAAGGGTTCTCTCCACAGGGAACGGTGGCTGCAAACCAAACAGTCTGTGAACATCACTACAGTTCCTCACACATTTAGAATGCACAATGCTCTGATAGATTGACACCTGTAGCTAATCTGTGCTCTGTTCAGTTGTGATGTGATATCACATTAGTCATTTAGCACAGGGGTTCCCAACCGCCGGTACTGGTCCGCGGCCCGATACCGGGCCGTGGAGGTGTTACTGCCGGGCCGTGAAACAGCTGTGTTTATCATCATATTTGACTCAAACAATTTTTTTTCATGTATCTGCCAGTCCGTGGCACAAAAAAGGTTGGTAACCCCTGATTTACCAGACACTTTTGTCCAAAGCGACTTGCAATAAGTGAATTCAGCATAGGTAGGCAAGATAACTACTAGTCACCAGAAGTAATAAGTGCATTTTCCTTCCCAACAAGCCTCCATGAGCAGAACCAGTGCTCAGGTACAACAAGGTGTCTCCCTAGATTGTACACAATCAAAAAAGTACAAAGTACATCAAACAGGGGCAACGACAAAGAGTGAAGCCAATCGACACAAGCTAATAAACAATAAGACGCAAGCGCTAAAAAGAAGGATCAGGGTAGTGCTTCCTGAAGAGGTGGGTTTTGAGCCTACAGTGGAAGATCACCACTGGGAGTTCATTCTACTAAATGGACAAGCAGGGGCATAAGGCTTGACCATGGAGCCATGCTTGAGCCTGGAGGTAAAAAGGAACTGTTCCTGACACACCAGCTCTTTTTGAGCTTTAGGTAGTGCATCAACATTCACTCCAAGATGTCTCTCAGGCACGCAGCAATGCACACTTCCACTTGTGTGTCAGAGGGGGGAACAACAAGATCAGCTGGGTGTCATCGGCATAGCAGTAGTAGGAGAATTCATGGAAGTGGATAACAGCACCAAGCGATAGAGAACCTAGAGGGAGAAGAGAAGAGGACCCAAGACCCAGGCCTTGTGGAACCCCAGTAGTCAGTCTGCGTGGTTTTGACCCTCTCAGTGTCACCTGGTAGGTGTGACCCGTCAGGTAACCACTGTAGTTAATCTGCTCTCTGTTCAGTTGGGACATTGCTTTTCCCTAAATTAAAGGATAAACAACTAAATGTATACGTTCATTTAGAGTCACATTGGTTCAGAGCACTTCTCAATCACATGACACGGTGTGCGTCTCACCTTCCCTTCCTTTCTGTAGAAAGCGACGGTGGTGAAGATGCCCAGGTACATCAGGTAGACAAGGAAGTTGACCAGGAACAACTTGGAGGCAAACTTGTCCCACTTCTCCTCCAGCAGGCTATGCAGAGGCTCCGCCTGGAGCATCTCCAGGCGGTTCTGAGGTCAAAGGTTGAATTCAGTCAGCATCAACACTAAAAACATTTCAGCCCAATAGCTAACAAGCCATCAGCACACTTTCAGGAATGCATACATTTTCTGAATATTTTTCATTAAGAATACCTACCTTTATTGTCTGGTATGGTCCTACTTGTCCCAATGTATTAGGACTAGGACACTATATTTTTAGCTATCTCTAACCTAACACTATCTCTCACCATAACACTATCTCTTATCATAACACTATCTAACAAGTACACCATACAAACTGCCTACAAAAGTTCAGCATACTGATAAATCCACTCGATAACCAATGCACTTACCACACTAGATGAGCTTGTTCTGTTAATAACACAAGAGGACTAATCTCACAGAGCGTATTCAATGGATCATCTCCAGTCTCCAGTCAAGTTATCACGGTCAGGAGAACACCTCAACTCCTTCCCTCCATACCTTGATGGCACTCCCAAAGACTATGATCTCAAGGACAGAGTTGGGCTCGCTGGTGTCGATGGAGGTCATGTCGTAGAGCGAGGAGTGGATGGGCCCGTAGATCCAGTCGGTAAATTTTCGGGAGAGCGCCCTGGTCTCGTCGTCGGTGAACTCCCGCTGCACCATATGTCTGAACAGCTGGAACAGCAAAAGAAGCATGACTTAATGTTACCTTACCAGGACCAGGACTTTACAAGCTTCAATCTAGTGGGAACTGAACAACATGGCAGAGCCATCCTTCAGCTGGAGGTATCACATGTGATATGATGTATGCGACATACAGGCAGTCTGTGAAGAACCCAGAGACTTAAACTACCTTCAACACAATCTCTTACACTATCTCTATCCCTAACTTTAACAAAATCTCCAACCATAAAACTATGTCTTGTCCTAACCCTACACTATCTCTTACCATTACACTAACGCTAACCATAATACTATCTCTAACCCTAATCTAAGCACAATCTGTAACCATAACAGAATCTGTAACATAACACTATCTCTAACATAATACTATCTCTTAACCTAATATAAGCAAAAGCTCTAACTATCCATCTCCATCCATCCATCCATCCATCCATTAACCTTAATCTAAGTACTAAGTTCAAAGTGTTATCCCATTACTTCTTACTCTTACTTCTTCATACTATTATGAAGAACCAACCGTACCCCTATCTTCCCCAGCTTGGCGGCCAGCTTCAGTGGCGTCAGGCCCTTGTTGTTCTCAATGTCCTCCAGTGGAACCTTTTCCTTCTGGGCCAGCCTGGTGTCTCTGATGAGCACCTCGTCGTACATCCGGACGATGAAGTCAGTGTTCTCCTTGGTGTTGTCAGCGATGACCACTAAGGCATGCAGCACCGTGTTCCCCTGGGAGTCGCAGTCCCGGCTGTTGGCACACCTGTACTGGTTTTCCATGAGGAAGGACACCACCTCGGATTGGTTTGTGCAGGCGGCCAATGAGAGAGGGAGCTCACCTGTTGGAAACATTTAAAGTCATTACCTCTGCCATCGAAGGGGGGGCTAGAAATCGCTGACTGGAGTGTATTCAAGACCACTAACCTTGATTTGTATGCAGATCATGTCACAGCATACATTAACAGGCTAGTGGAGGAATGCATCCCGACTAGGTCTGTTCACTCTTTCCCGAACTGCAAACCATGGTTAAATGCTGACATACGGAATAAACTTAAGGAACGGAGTACCGCTTTCACAACAGGTGACTCCGATCACTACAAGAAGGCCAAGTATGAACTCAGAAAAGCCATCAAGAAGGGTGAATTGGATTATAAAAACTAATTGGAATCACAGTTCGCATGTGGCAAGGTCTGAGGGTCCTCTTCAACTACAAGGGGAGCTCAGGGGCAGTCACCAACAACGACCCTAACCTACCAGATGAGCTCAACAAGTTTTTCGCTCGCTGTGAAAGGGACCATGAGCCGACCAACAACTTGAACACCCACCCAGAGGACTACGTTCTACAACTGTCCGAGTCTGAGGTCTGCAGAACCTTCAGGAGGGTGAAGGCAGGGAAGGCAGCCTGCCCAGATGGAGTTCCATCCCGTGTCTTCAAGACCTTCGCCGACCAGATGGCTCCTGTGTTCACTGACATCTACAATCCATCACTGAAACATCGTCGTCCCAGCGTGCTTCAAAGCGACAACCATTGTGCCGTTACCCAAATAGACCAAGGTAACATGCCCCAATGTCTGAATGAATGTCATGAAACTTGTAATGTCGCATATAAACTGTTCCATCCCTGAGTCCCTAGACCCACTCCAGTTTGCATACAGACCAAACAGGTCTGTCGACGACGCCATTTCCCTGGCACTACACACGGCCCTGCAGCACCTAGACAGGAGGGACACCTACATCAGACTGCTGTTCATTGACTACAGCTCGGCGTTCAAAACCATCGTTCCCTCCAAGCTGGTCCTGAAATTGAGGGACCTAGGTCTGGGCGCCCCCATCTGTAACTGGATTATGGACTTCCTGATGGGCAGGCCTCAAGTGGTGAAGATTGGGAACAACATCTCATCCACTCTGGTTCTAAACACCGGAGCACCCGAAGGCTGCGGCCTCAGTCCCCGGCTGTACTCGCTGTACACACATGACTGTACTGCCACGCACAGCAATAATCGGATTATCAAGTTTGCAGACGACACCACAGTCATCGGCCTGATATAGCGAGGGCGACGAGACGGAATACAGAGATGAGGTAGTCCAGCTGACACGATGGTGTGAAGACAACAGCCTCGCACTGAATGTAAGCAATACCAAGGAGCACATCGTGGACTCCAGGAGCCACCGGGGCACCCACTCCACCATCAGCCTGGACGGGACACCGGTGGAAGTCATCAGCTGCTTCCGTTTCCTTTGACTACAGATTTACGATGACCTGGCGTTGACCCACAACACGGAGGTCATGCTGAAGTAGGCACACCGGCGCCTCTATGCTCTGCGGTGCCTCAGTTAAAGCGGAATAGGCCAGAGGTGGCTAGTGAACTTCTACCGTGGCACTGTAGAGAGCGTCCTGACGAGTGGCGTCACTGTGTGGTACGGCAACACCACTGCACGGGACAAGAAAGCCATCGAGAGGGTCGTGAGGAGGGCAGAGAAGATCATTGGGTGTGCACTTCCATGCATTGAGGAGATCTTTAGGACCAGGTGTCGGAAGTAGGCCATGTCCATCATAAAGGACTGCAACCACCCTGGGTACCATCTCTTCTCCCCCTTACCGTCTGGTCGCTGGTTGCGCAGCATCTGTACTAGTACTTCCAGGTTTAAGGATAGTTTTTATCCACAGGCAGTGCGCCTACTGAACTGCTAGGAGTGCTGCCACTTTCACTTTCATAACATTGTCGTTAACATTACACTTACAAGGTCATTGTCGTTAACATTACACTTACATACTTTGCCGAACTTTCTGAACTCATCACAGTTACTGCACTGTACTGCACTGTATTCGTGATGCTGCTGCACTACTGGCACTTTAAATGCTTGTAAAGATTTTTGTAAAACAAAACCAAAAAAACCCATGTACATTTAAGTCACTTTGCTGCTCTTTTTTTGTTTCTTTTTATTGTTTTTCTTTTTATATATGTATATAATTTAAAACAATTTTATGGTGTTGTTTTGGAGATTTCTACTGCGGGAGGGAATGGGGAGTAAGCATTCCTATGCACTTGTTACAAATGGCAAATACAAATCTTGTATTGTATCTTGAAGATGGGAGGAGATAATGACTTTTAAATGTTTTGTTTAAATGGTTTGTTTGTCTGTTCATCTTTTTGTTTGTCAGCAAGATAACTCCAAAATCTCCGTAAGGAACCAAACAACTTGGTGGTTAGATTACATTCTGGCCCAGTTCCGAATCCGGATCCAGGGGACTTTTTGGTGTGGCTGAGGTATGCGTTCTACTGAGTGCCCTCTAGTTTGGTTGATGTTTCTGTCGAAACCGACTTGCAAGTAATCCAGAATACAGAAATGTTAATACAGAGATGTCCAAGTGCTGCACAACTAACTTAGTAAAAGAGCAGCTGGACAGAGTGAACCAATAAGAGACAAGGTTAGTGATAACACACTGTGTCTGTTTGTACAGCAAAATGTGTTGATTGACAGAAAATGTAACAATTCTAATTTTCATAATCACATTTGTTTTTGTCATTTGTCATGTAAATATACCCAACATTTCTAAAGCTATCTTTTTTTAATCGCAGCTTTAGAAATACAAATATTTGGTTACACTCACCGAAATAAAATCCCCGTTTGGACTTGAGTTGGAAGAACGCTCCGTTTGCTTTGGCCTGCACATCCGCACCTTTCTGCACCAGAAGTTTCACCTGGTCGAAGCTCCGCCTCTCGATGGCCACATGAAGGGCAGTCTGGCCTGGCGCCGCAGGGGAAAGACACAGCAAGACATGTGATTTGACATGAGGACGCCCAGTATAACCTTATAGTAGAACCGTCTACTGTCTGTATGAACCCTATTCTGAGGTTTGAATTGAGATAGATGGATAGATAACATAATATATGTGGGCTGTGTGTGGTTGGCTGGTGAGGCTGCATACCTGTGGGTCCTTTCAAGGAATTTGATCTCTCTCTCTCTCTCTCTCTCTCTCTCTCTCTCTCTCTCTCTCTCTCTCTCTCTCTCTCTCTCTCTCTCTCTCTCTCTCTCTCTCTCTCTCTCTCTCTCTTTCTCTGACTCTCTCTCTCTCTCTTCCTAATCAAGGAACGCTGGTTAAACCAGCCACCACCACACACACTCACGCTGGCATGGTCCATGTTAGAAACTGCAAGTTGAACCCTCCTGTCCACAGGGGGGCACTAAGCAGGTGCTTGGTTCCTTGCTCCCTCACAGGCTATAAATAGAGGCCTTCATCCTCTGTCTCCAAACACGGCCACATGTGTAGTGTTCAGTAGCTGTTTGCCATGCGTCTTTTGATTTCATCAATGTAAGTTATCCTATTTGTATCTTTGATTACTTAAATGTGTAAATAATGTGTAAATAAGTTTAATTGAATGTTTATGTTTAAGCATTATGCTGTAAATTGTTTGTTTTTCACCTTTTTAACAGAACCTTTGGCACCAGCAAGAATCTGAACATGAATCATTTAAAATAAACAACAGAACTTGCAAACTTGTTTTCCGGTGGTTTTGTGTGGCTCCAGGCAGAACATTCATATCCAACAAATGGTCCTTCGAGCCGGAGACTGAGCCACACGCCACACAGTGACCTTAAATGGCTGATCCAGAGGCCGATGGCATGGATAAAACAATCAACGGAGGCCAGGCTCCTTCTACTGAGAATATGGATGAATCCCAAGGTGTCACAGACTCAACCCAGCTGTACCTCAATGAAGCTACCCCGGCAGTGTCACCTAGGCCATCCGCATCTGCTCATCAAACAGAGCCTTTCACCTCTACCATTGCCTACCCCTCACACTGAGCACCAAACCCCTTTGCCATTAGTCCCTGAAGAATTATTAGCCAAACCCCTTCCCAATTCACCATCAGGACCTAGGTGCTAGACCTAAAGGAGATAGGAGGCTACCTGATTACTACGATATTCAACTTCCACATCAGAAGGCATCAAGATCCAAAGGCTCACATAGTTTGCAAAGTAAGAAAACACATTGCAGCAAGTCATCTTCCAGTCTCCCTACATGCTCTCACACTAGTAGGCATTCTAGAAGCAGCCATGCTTCTAATTTGAATGATCTCCAATCCAGCATTCTCCAGGAAAAGGAAAGAAAAGATGAGCTGGAGGAGCTTAAAATACAACAACATGAGGAAAAGGATCTTGATGAAAAATTTCAGTTAATTGATGAAAAGGCCAGAGCTGCTCAGCAAAGCCAAGAAGACGCACATAAGGAGAGAGAGAGAATTGTCAGACATGAAGCGACGCATTCGCATTAAAGAAAATGAACTAGAGTCCGCTCAGCTTGTCTAGTTTCATAAGACAAAATCTCTCGGACGAAGATGACAATGGAGGTGCCTCTCGTCCTAATCTTCCAACATCTTCCTTTTATGATCTACCTCCCCCCACTCCTGCCCACGAAAATGCAGCATATGCAAACTCTGACTCTCAGTGGCCTATAGCTCCTTTGCTTCCCCAACATAACCTTTCCAGAGGAATATGTAGGGCCTTCCAAACCCTTCCCATGACTCAACCATTACGACAAAATGTATCCACTTTCCAGGCTCCCTCTTCATTCTCTGTAACTACTGCTGAAGCTGTGTCAACTTCCATTCCCTATGCAGCTGCCCAGGCTACACCATCTTCCCATCACCATGCATCTGCTACGGTAATCCCCTCTTCCCTTTCTGCTGCAACTTCAGTCACTTTCCAAGCCCCTAAACTATGTGACACCTATGCCCGGTCCGGGACAGCCAACCTTTAGTAGTAATCTACCGCTAATGCAAGCCCTGTCATCCCAGCAGCAACAATCTGCTGTCCCACATACTCAAGCTCCCAATGTTACAGATCTGTTGATAGCCTCTGCCTATGGAATACCAAAACCCTCAATCAGAGAAATACCAAGAGGAACTGAATAAGCTCATACAGTCTGGCTATGTGAAACGGATCCCCGGCGAGCAGATTGAGCAACCAAAGGAAATCTGGTATTTGCCACATCACATTGTTGAACACAACGACGAACACAGGGTTGTATTCGATTGCTCCTGAGAATACATGGGACAAAATCTAAATAAATGTCTCCTGCCAGGCCCAACACTTGGTCCCTCTCTCATTGGAGTAGTACTAAGATTCCGCAAACATGCCTTTGCCATCTGTGGAGATATAAAGGCTATGTTTCATCAGGTACGCCTGCTGAATGAGGACAAATCCCTACTGCGCTTTATATGGAGAGGAATGCAGCTCGACCAGGAGCCTAGCATTTATGAATGGCAAGTCTTGCCATTTGGGACAACCTGTAGCCCATGCTGTGCCACCGACGCAGTCCAAAAACATGGATCACTGCGATGGAAATTAGGAGGTTCTTCAATCTGTCCAACATTGTTTTTATGTTGATAACTGCCTCCAAAGTTTTTATTCCCCTGAAGAAGCCAGGTCCCTCATTGACAAAATGAGACCTCTGCTGGCAGATGGTGGGTTTGACATCCGTCAATGGGCCAGCAATGATCCAGCTATAATAAACCATCTCCCAACAGAGGCCAAATCCAAGACCACTGAATTGTGGCTCTCAGAAAGTGGGGACCCTAAAGAGCTAACACTGGGCCTTCAGTGGAACTGCCTAAAAGATACCCTGGGTTATAGGAACAGATCAATCACTTACCACCAATCTACAATGAGGAATATCAACAAGGTGTTGGCAAGCCAATTTGATCCTCTAGGCCAGGGGTACTCAACTTCAGAGGCCGAGAGGGCCACATTTAAACCACAACAGGTGCAAAGGGCCACAAATTATTATTAACATATATTTGTACCATTTTATTCACTGTATTTACTACTGCTGTTTAATATGCTGTCTTGCTTGTCATTTTTTAATGCATTCCAAAGCATCATGGAATATTTAACAAATATTCTCAATTTGAGTAACAAATGTAGTGTCAAGTGTTGGTCAAGCTGATGTTTTATTAACACTGGAGTGAATAGCTTTGCATTGATGACATTGATAAAGTTTGCAATTGCTACTTATTCCTAGTGAGAGCTCTGAGTCTGCATTTCACAAATATTAATAACAATAACAATATAACAAACAACTTTTTACTTATTCCTATTGAGAGTGCCGAGTTTGCATTTCACAAATATTAATAACAATACAATATAACAAACAATGTTTTACTTAGTCCTATTGAGAGCTCTGAGTCTGCATTTCATTTACATTTACATTTACACGCATTTACACGCTGCTATTTCACAAATATTAATAACAATAACAATATAACAAACAGTTGTTACTTATTCCTAGTGAGAGCTCTGAGTCTGCATTCTTTTCACAAGTACTTTCAGATCTGGTTGTTGCTCAGTTGTAGCTGCTCTGAGATAGTCTGCCAAATGTCTGTCAATTAGACGGGAACGCTGCTTTGATTTTATTATTCCCATGGCAGAGAAGGAGCTTTCACACACATAAGTAGATCCAAAGCAGGTCAGGATTATTATAATTTTTTTGGTTGGCTAATTATAATTATTATGCATTCATAACCAGGCATGTCGGGGGCCACAAAAAAGCGTCCTGGTCCAGGCCGCCTGTTGAGTAAGTCTGCTCTAGGCTATCTGACCCCTTTCACAACCCGTGCAAAGATCCTAGTGCAAGGTCTATGGAAGCAGGAAAGAGACTGGGATAATATCAAGACGGAGAGCCTTCTGAAGAGATGGCAAGCATGGGAGTTGGAACTCTCGCTTCTATCTTCCCCCCACATCAACCTCATCATCAACCTCAGACTCCCATATGCATGTATTCTGTGATGCCTCTGAGCGTGTGTCACAGCTGTTGCATACCTTCGGACAGAAGGCAAAATTAACAGGACCCATGTCAATTTCATAATGGCTAGATCTTGTGTAGCCCCTAAGCACCAGCTATCTATCCCACGTCTTGAACTATGTGCAGCCCTATCCGGTGCCCAACTCGCTAACATAAGTACTGAACTCACCATTCCCCTACAGTCAGTGACCCTCTGGACAGATTCTACCACGGTCCTAACATGGATAACATCTGACTCCTGCCGTTACAAGGTGTTCGTTGGCACAAGGATAGCAGAGATTCAGACTCTGACTGACACAAACAGCTGGAGGTATGTTGACTCAAAGAATAATCCAGCTGATGACATAACTAGAGGTAA
>CM051012.1:6558185-6598360 GCA_027704905.1 Muraenolepis orangiensis | reverse complement strand
TCACATGGAGCTGCCTCCCCGATCACCTTATCACCTTATCAACTTCTTGGTGTTGGAAGCTTGTTTTGGTACGAGGGTGATAACTGGTTGGCTGGGACATTGAAGTTACTTTAGTCTTATTTAGTGTTCCGTTCAATACTAGGATTCTGATTTAACGACCTTTATGTGAATTCAGGTTCACAGAATTCAGGTCTTTAACTGACATACTTTTGGGATTACTTTGCTGTGGAACAAAATAATGTGAAAACTCAGTCAAGCTCCTGTTTAAGCATTAACATTTATGCTTTGGTTAATTTGATATCTCATTTGATGTTTTACAGGAAAATCTTCTTTAATTTCCCAATAAAGACACTGGAATTTCAAAAATGTATTTTGACTGTTATATTGATAAATGTATATTCGGCAAAGTCAATTAAGCATACAGCTATCATTTTCTTATCCGATTTAATGAAATCAAATGATCGTATGTGTTGTTTTCATTGGTGTATTCTAGTTTTCACCACTAGGGGTCGCGGATTGACCGAACTTTGTCTCAAGTTCAATGGTTTACTTTCGAAGAGGCGTCTGCTTCTACAGCTCAAACCTAAATAACGAACAAACTTATATCAAATACGATTTATTTCGATTTTTTTATTTCCAAAGACTTACACGTGTCACTAAACATGCAGTCAGGTAAGATTATTATATTATAAGTCGCAAAAAATTAGAGGCATTAGCTTGCTAAGGAAGTCGTTGTTTTCAATATTAAACCAAATTCGAAAACGGTAACCTGCTAAATAATGTTATATAAATGTTATGTCACTTTTTAAGAGTGTAGTTGTAATGTATTGTGTCAGTAGCAAATCCATTAGTAGTAGCATATGTATATATGTTTATGTGAGCTGAGCCCTCTCCTCTACTCCCTCTTCACCCACGACTGCACTCATGTACAAACACCATCATCAAATTTGCAGACGACACAATGATGGTGGGCCTCATCAAGACACGATGAAGCAGCCTACAGGGAGGAGGTCCAGCACCTTGTGGCGTGGTGCGCTGACAACAACCTGGCCCTCAACACCAAGAAGACCAAGGAGCTCATCGTCGACTTCAGGAAGACCAGAGCTGGTGGTCCACATCTCCGAGGACCTCTCTTGGGCCCTCAATACTGCCTCACTGGTCAAGAAGGCTCACCAGCGTCTCTTCTTCCTGAGGAGATTGAGGAAAGCCCACCTGTCCCCTCAGATTCTGGTGAACTTTTACCAATGTGCTATTGAAAGCATCCTCACCAACTGCATCACAGTGTGGTACGGCAACTGCACATCCGTCCGGAAAGCGCTGCAGAGGGTGGTGAAAACCGCCCAACGCATTGTTGGACTACCCCTCCCTGCAATAAAGACTACCCACCACAAACGGTGTCTGAAGAAGGCACGTCAAATTGTCCAAGACACCTTTCACCCCAACCATTTTTGCCCTCCTCCCCTCCGGGAGGCGCTACAGGAACCTTTGTTCCAAGTCAAGCAGGCTCAGGAACAGCTTCTTCCCCTCAGCTGTCATCTCCCTGAACTCAGGGAGATGACAACCTTGAACCAACCTTGCCATCCCGCCTATTCTGCCCACCGTACAAACTCTGAACTCTGCTCACTATATCGTAACATCATATCATAACTCCCTATATAGTATCCCCATAGTATCCTACATATCCTACCTCTACCTATAGTTTACATATTTATTGGTTGCATACCTATACGTATGATAGCCATGTACATTTTCAAATTGTTATTGTACCTACCGTATATATATTAATCTTCAACTGTTGATACAACCGCATATACCTGATCACTACCTGCTGTATATACATTTATATATATTTATCCTGTCGATATGATTGCATACCCCTGCTCACTACTGGTTGAATACTTGTATACTTACCTGTATATATATATATACCTATAATTCTGCACATATCTTATACATAATAATAAGTTATTTTATACCGTTTTTATATTTAGACGTCTTTACATCTTATTTAACCGCTGTAAATGATATATTACCATGCACTTTACTGCAACATTTGCACTTTGGTTAGATGCCAAATTATTTCCGCTGTACCGTACTTGTGCTGTGCAATGACAATACATTTTAATCTAATCTATATTGTTTTCAGCAGTAGCCGTAGACTTACATTGTATCAGTAGAATATTCTATGCAGTAGTATTTTGTACTCAAATGTTGCGGCAAAGTCAATAAAGCCTACAGCCATCATTTTGTTATCCAGTCTAATGTAATCAAATGACAGATGGTACGTGTGTCAGTGGTCAGGGCGACGGGCCGGTAGTCGTTGAGTCCGGTGATCTTCGTTTTCTTTGGGACAGGAATGATGGTGGAGGTCTTGAAGCAGGCCGGGACACGGCATGTCTCTAGTGAGGCGTCGAAGATGTTGGTGAACGCCGGAGACAGATGGTCGGCGCAGTACTTCATGACGGAGGGGGAGACAGAGTCCGGTCCGGCCGCTTTCCAGGGATTGTGTCTCTTGAACAGGCGGTTCACGTCCTTTTCCTGGGAGGAGGGGGGGCGTGCTGCGGAGTGGGGGAGGGGGAGGGTCGGGGGGGCAGCAGTGGAGGGGCCTGGGTTGCTGCTGGGGTGTGGGTTGGGTGGAAGGTGTTGATGGGTGTGGGGGAGGGGGTGTCCATTTTGTTTTGAATCTGCAGTAAAACTCGTTCAGGTCGTTGACGAGGCGTGAATCATCAGAGGAATGGGGGGGCTTCGGAGGCCATGTCGGAGGCCTTTCCAGACAGGATGATAAGAGGCATTAGCTTGCTAACGCCAAGGAAGTCGTTTTCAATATGAAACCAAATTCGAAGACATTCATGTTATATGAATGTTATATCACTTTTTTAAGAGTATAGTCGAAGTGTAGTGTGTCAGTAGTAGTTTATTGTATCCAGTAGCAGCGTATTGTATCAGCGTATTTTCTGGTCTGGGCCAAGAACTCTGAGGCCGTGTACAAGAAGGGCCAGAGCCGTCTCTACTTCCTGCGGAGGCTCCGGTCCTTCAACGTTTGTAACACGATGCTGAAGATGTTCTACCAGTCGGTGGTAGCCAGTGCCATCTTCTCCGGTGTCGTGTGCTGGGGAAGCAGGTTGAGGTCAGCAGATGCCAACATGATCAGCAGGATTGTCAGGAAGGCTGGCGCTGTCCTGGGGGTCCAGCTGGACTCCTTGTTGGTGGTGTCTGAGAGGAGGATGCTGCGCAAGCTGCGTAGTATCCTTGACAACAACTCTCACTCTCTCCATCAGGTGCTGACCTCATATAGAAGTACCTTTAGCAACAGACTCATTCCACCCAGGTGCACCACAGAACGCCACAGGAAGTCCTTTCTTCCTGTGGCCATCAGACTCTATAATTCATCTACCTCGGGTCGTGAGAGGGACAGTGGAGACTCAGTGACCTGAGGCCAACGCACTGTTATTATTATTATTATTATTTTTTTGGTCAACGCACTGAAAATCATTTCACTGTATTTTTGCACTGTAAATTCTATTTCACTTTTCACTTTTCACATGTCACTTTTTCAGTATTCATCTGAGTTATTTATTAATATATTATTACTGCCAATTTGCACTATACGTATTGTTGTGTATTGTATATACCTACGTATTACTGTAATAATACTGTAAATTGTGCAATTCATCTACTCATCTATCAATACACTTAGATTCATTTAGAGTTATTTTAGTTATATTTAGTTTATACTAGTTTATTTAGTTAGTTGTTTTATTTAGTTTTTAGCTTAGGTATTAGTATATTTGAGTGTGCATTTTTCCCCCTGTGTCAACTGTTGCACCTTAATTTCCCTCGGGATTAATAATGTTTCTTGAATCTTGAATCTTGAATCTTGAATCTTGAATTAATGGGTTTAAGAAATGCTGCGTATCAAATGCCATGGATGGCAGCGAGGATGACGTGATGTGGGAGGAGACGGGGGAGCAGACACCGTGAGTGACGATAGCGGGAGTGAGAGGAACAACCCAGCGATGTAGAAGACGAGCTGAATGAGAAGACGTTTGTGATGTGACCAATAGACTGATGTTCTGACATTTTGCACTGTTTTATTGCTCTACTGTTTTATTGCACTACCGTTTTATTGCACTACTGTTTCATTGCTATCTATCTCGCCTGTTTTGTTTTTGTTTGCCAAGTTAGGCAAATTTGAACACAATGTGTGATGTGTGTTATTATTTTCAAATAAATTATTTACTTTCTAAAAAGAAAAAGAGGGGTCGTCTTAATCGGGTCTTATAATCGGGGTCGTCTTATATTCGGGTCAATACGGTATATTGTATTCAGTAGTAGTACTATATTCTATCAGCAAAAGTATATTCTATCCAGTAGTAGCATTTTGTATACAGTAGTGGTAGTAAATTATATCAGTAATAGTATACACATGCACGCATTACATGTATGTACATACAAAACAGTTCAAAGAGTTATAGGGGGGGGGGGGGGCATTTCCTAGAAACGGCGTGACTTTAACGATCATAGGAGACCGGGCAGTAGCCCCCGTTCGGGGCGGAACGGACGTTGATGGATTGACACATTTTGCTCGCCACGGGATTTTGCGCTACGCCACTCATTATGACTACAACATATTTTTCCGGATTTTTTGTAAGCATCCACTTTCATCTCTCTTTTCGCTACTTGTGCTGCAATGACAATACATTAGAATCTAATCTAATCTAACATTAACTATGCAGTTAAGGTCCTTTGAGCATCGACAAAAAAGAGGGAGAGGGGGGAGAGAGAGTGAGAGAGAGAGCGAGAGAGAGAGAGAGAGAGAGAGAGAGAGAGAGAGAGAGAGAGAGAGAGAGAGAGGAGAGAGAGAGAGAGAGGAGAGAGAGAGAGAGAGAAGGGGGGGAGAGAGAGAGGGGGGAGAGAGAGAGAGGGGGGGGGGAGAGAGAGGGGGGGAGAGAGAGGGGGGGGAGAGAGAGGAGAGGCGGGGGAGAGAGAGAGAGACGGAGAGAGAGAGAGAGAGAGAGAGAGAGAGGGGGGGGAGAGAGAGGGGAGTGGGGGGGGAGAGACGGAGGGAGGGGGAGAGAGAGATTTTATTTTTTAACTGACTATTCTTTCAATCTTACATCAAGCAACATATACTATATTTTTTAACGTAGAAAATTAAAATAGAAGAACATATCAAGTCTCATCAAATCCACTGAACAAATAGGTTGATCTTCTATTGCAGAGCAGAACACATCACTTAGAGCCCATGTGAGGTTAAACTGATGTATATCCTTCATTTCTTTGCAATAATTCAAATCAATCATGGATCTGGCTTTAACCGTCCTGGTGAACAATAATCTAACATCGATGTCCACTGCTTCGTCAATCTTCTTCTTCCTGCTTACATAGATAGCCTTCATGGTCTGTCCCAAGATAACAATTGACATTTCTGACATTTTGCTGACTTTTTGTAAACACACACACACACACACACACACACACACACACACACACAGACACAGACACACACACACACACACACACACACACACACACACACACACACACACACACACACACACACACACACACACACACACACACTTAGAAGAAGAAAAATTAAGGAAATTAATTCTCTGCATATAACTGTTCTACTCAGGGGTTAGGATGATGGGTTACATATATATATATGTATATATATAACTGATATATATACTAACCAGTAGTATATTGTATTCAAATATTGCGGCAAAGTCAATTAAGCCTACAGCTATCATTTTTTTATCCGATTTAATGTAATCAAATGACAGATCGTATGTGTTGTTTTCATCGGTGTATTCTTGTTTTCACCACTAGGGATCACGGATTGACCGAACTTTATCTCAAGTTCAATGCTTTTACTTTCGAAGAGGTGTCTGCTTCTTCAGCTCAAACCTAAATAACGTACAAACTTATATCAAACGTGATTTATTTTGATTTTCTTATTTCCAAAGACTAACACGTGTCGCTAAACATGCAGTCAGGTAAGATGATTCGATTTAAAGTCGCAAAACATAACGGACATTAGCTTGCTAACGCTAAGGAAGTTGTTGTTTTCAATATGAAACCAAATTCGAAGACGGTATCCTGCAAAATAACAATGTTATATGAATGTTATATCACTTTTTAATAAGAGTATAGTCGTAGTGTAGTGTGTCAGTAGTAGTTTATTGTATCCAGTAGTAGTGTATTGTATCTGTTAGTAGTAGTATATTGTTTTCAGCAGTAGCCGTAGACCTATATTGTATCAGTTGAATATTCTATGCAATAGTACTATATTGTATTAAGTAGTGTTGTGTTTAATAAGACTATGGACTACGACTTTTTTAGGTTGACCGTTTATTGTACACACTGCCATGGCGTCAACAACAACAACAACTGTGTCCGGTTCACACACCCCAAAACTCCCGGTCACACCGGATGTAACGCATACATAACATTTACCCCCCCCCACAAGGAACCCAATTAACTTTTAACTTTAACTCTAGATTAACTGGGTACACTGCCAGTATACCACCACCTACCACCAGCATAGCCATGTGGATTATTCTGCCACGCAACAGACTATGCTCTGAACATTTCCCCTGAGAGTCACTAGCTCACAATATAGTCCTCCAAGTATCTTGGTCTGACCCGGACACGGGCCGAAAGGTGGCTGGCCCCAGTTGAGCGGTGACCTTCATCGGCACCGTCCAGAAGGATAGCAGCTTGTGGTCCCGGTTAGGACGGTGAATCCTGACCCAGTCCCCCACTGTGAAGGGAGGCGCTCTCACCCTCTGTCTCTTGTCGAAACGCTGCTTCATGCGACGCTGAGCCTCTGCGACCCTGGCACTCTGGCAGGGTGCTGCTGCTGGCGTGACGGCCGCCGGGGCCCGTAGCCGATCCAAAGGGAGCTGTAGCTCACGGCCCATCATCAAGAGGGCTGGGGAGCTGCCGGTAGTTGAGTGTGGCGTCGCCCTGTAGTGAAGCAGGGTGCGGAGCAGCGCGGCTGAAAACGGAAGACCATCTGCCAGGTGTGCTCTGACCCCATTCTTTAGGGTTTAGTTGAACCTTTCAACCCCCCAATTTGCTTGCGGGTGGTAGAAAGATGTACGGATGTGTTTGATCCCCGCTCTCCTCCACAAAGGTGGCAAACTCAGCTGAGACAAACTGTGGGCCGTTATCTGTAGTGATGGCGTTAGGACTGCCCCACCGAGCAAACAGAGAGGCGAGAAAGTCTGTGACCACCCGAGCCGTTACGGACCCCGTGGCGACCACCTCTGGCCATTTCGAATGGAGGTCGTAGGCCACCAGGAGGAAGCGTTGGTGGTGCGGGACGCCATGGAGCTCCCCACAGATGTCCAGCTGGATGTGCTCCCAAGGCGCGCGTGGCCACTGCAAGGGCTGCAGGGGGGGTGGCGGGCAAGTTTTGCCACTGAGCAGGCAGGCCGTGCACTCCTTCACCATTGTCTCTATATCTCGATCTATGCCCGGCCACCACACCAAATCCCTGCAGCGCTGTTTCACCTTTACGATACCCAGGTGGCCCTCGTGCGCCATAGCCGAAACGCATGCCCTGAGGTCGATGGGGACGAACGTGCGGAGGCCCCGGGCCACGCAGACACCGTTCCAGCAGGTCAGCTCGTCCTTGACCTGATGAAAAGACGCCAGCTCCTCTGGGACAGGCCATCCCTCCTGGATGTAAGTGCGGAGCCGGGAGAGCATGGGGTCCTCCTCCGATGCCAGCCGAAGGTCCTCCAGGGAAACCGCGGTCTGGAGCGGGGCGTTGAGCATGAGTATGAGCTCTGACTCTGTTGTGTCTGGGCCCGCGCCGGGCGCTGGGACGGGGGTGGCACGGGAGAGCAGGTCAGCCACCACATTCTCCCTGCCGGGAGTAAACAGTGTGGTGAAGTCATACGGCTGGAGTCTCTCTGACCAGCGGTAGATCCTCAGCGGTTTGTGCCCCGACCCCGATGTAGCAAGCAGGGGCGTGAGAGCCTGATGGTCAGTACGCAACGTAAAATGTCGCCCGTACACGTACATGTGCCACCGCTCGCACGCCCAGGCGCAGGCCAGCGCCTCCCGCTCCCCCACCGAGTATTTTTGTTCGGCCGAGTTGCGTTCCGTGCCCCCTTGCATCTGGGACAGCACCGCCCCTATTGCCGTATTGGACGCGTCACAGGTCACGAACGTGGGGCTCGCCAGGTCAAAGAATGCGAGCACCGGTGTTGAGGTGAGCTGGGTCTTGAGCTGGCGAATAGCGGCAGAGCAGGCCGGGGTCCACTCCCAGACCATGTCCTGTTTCAGTAGCTCGCGTAGTGGGGAGGTGGTCGAAGAGTACTGGGGAAGGAAACGCAGGTAGTAGGCCGTCATCCCCAGAAACAAAGAGATCTGAGCTGGGCAGGATGGCTCAGGCAGGCGCAGTACCGCCTCTACGTTTGAGTGTAGCGGGCTGAGGCCGTCAGCGGTCAGGCGGAACCCTATAAACTCGATGGCTGGAACGGCGAAGGTGCACTTTTCCCCATTTAGCGTGAGGTTGTGACTGGCGAGGACGTCCAGCACCCTCGCCAGGCATTCGTCATGAACGGCCGGTGTTGCACCATGAACCACTATGTCGTCCAGGAAAACGACCACACCCGGGATGCCGGCGAAGATGGTGGTCATGACAGCTGGGGGCCGAGCTGAGGCCGAAGGGCATGCGGGTATAGCGAAACACTCCGACATGCGTCATGAAAGCTGTAAGGCTGCGGCTGTCAGGGTGCAGCGGAACCTGCAGGTAGCCTTGTCGAAGGTCTAGTTTTGTGAACAGGGAAGAGCCGTATAATTGTGCGGCTAGCTCCTCCACTGTGGGCAGCGGATACCTGTCAGGTATCACGGCCTGAGATCGATGCATGGGCGCAGGCCCCCTGACTTTTTCCTCACCACCACCAGGTTTGAAATCCACGGGGAAGCATCAATGTGCTCGATGATGCCCGCGTCCAAGAGTTTTTGTAGCTTGGTGGTGACATTGTCACGCAGGGCGAGAGGCAGGCGGCGTTTGGGCTGAATCACCGGATGTACCTCAGGCTTGAGGAGGGGCTGGTGGTCAAAGGCGGTGAGTCAGCCCAAACCACTGAACAGAGCAGGCCAGCGGTGTTAACACGGTGAGCCAACAGACAAGATGGCGGCCCCAGAATTGTCCACCAGGGTGAAACCCAGCTCAGAAAACAAATCAAAACCCATGAGGTTGGCCCCCTGGCGAGACACTTGAAAGGTGAATGCAGGGAGAGCCTTAGTCCCGTAACGCACAGCAAAGGTGATCGTGCCCGCCATTCCTATTTTAGAGTGTCCATACTCGTACAGATCCTCGGCGTTGGCGGTGAGTGTTCGGAGCGGAAAGAGCGACTTGGAGGCCCCCGTATCCAGCAGCAGTGGGAGGCAGACCCCATCCAGCTCCACTGTGCAGCACTTTAGCGGTCGGGAGGTGGCGGCCACTGAGTGGATGGTCATCGGCGTGTGCGGCCCAGGCGTACGTGGAGGTGGGCTGTCGGTTGAGGGAACAGAGCGACAAATGGTTCTGCCTGCCACATCGTTGACACCTCTGTCCCTTGGCAGGGCAGTTTGGAGCTCGACTCTGGTGCGATGATGAGCCACAATTACCACAGGCCCGGCGTGCTGCCGTACCCTGGCGTGCTGCAAAGTTCACGTCCAAGTAGTCCTCAGGGAAAACCTCCCCGGGAGGCTCCATGGGTAGAGCCACCGTTTGAGTTAGTAGCATGGGTCTGGGGGGAAAATAACTAAAGGAGGGAGCTAGCTGTGATGCTAAGGCTGCTGCTGACTCAAGCTGGAAAGCTATATCCACGTGACCAGTGAGCAGTGTAACACAGTCACTATATTTCGGAGCGGGTCCGAGAGTCCGAAAAATTTGCTGTCCACGCTGCCCAGCGTGTGTATCAGCAGGGCTTTCTTCCATTCGTCGTTAGCATGAGCTAGCCCCACGGCTACTATGAACGTTTCGAAGGACTCAAGCCAGTGAACCCACGGGATTGGCGGTTCGCCCGGCAGTGCGAGGAACGGGGAGAGAGGTGAGAGTAGAGAATCCATAATCCTTGTCACCAATGTTGTGTTTAATAAGACTATGGACTACGACTTTTAGGTTGACCGTTTATTGTACACACTGCCATGGTGTCAACAACAACAACAACTGTGTCCGGTTCACACCCCAAAACTCCCGGTCACACCGGATGCAACGCATACATAACATGTAGTAGTACTCTATTGTATCAGCAAGAGTATATCCAGTAGTAGTATTTTGTATTCAGTAGTAGTAGTGTGTTATATCAGTAATAGTATATTCTAACCAGTAGTACTATATTGTATCAGTAGTAGTACTATATTGTATAAATACATAGCCAGAAGTAGTATATTATTTGTAATAGTAGCACTAGGCCTATATTGAATCAGTAGGACTATATTCTATCCAGTCGAAGCATATTGTATTCAGTAGTGTGAAACCTGCCTACGCAGTAACTTTGTTACAATCCGGTTACCCATAATTACTATAAATCATGCTGTACATATAATGATAATAATAATAATAATAACTATAATTATTATTATTATGCAAAGTTGTGTCATTCGATTTTAACCAATTTAACCAAAGTCGCATATAATGCCCCTTTAATGGACAGCTTGTGTCATGTTCCATGAGCCAACAGGAGAAGAGGGAACGTGGCCCGCTTTGTACCTGGAGGCAGAGGCTGCAATCAGGGAGGAGGAGGACAGGATAATGAGGGGGCGTGGCCAAAAGGATGGTGAAGAAGAGAATAAAAAGATGACTGAACCGAGGAGGCGTGTCCTAGAACGGGGTGAGAAGGCTGATGACGGGGAGGAGGAATTGCGGACACAGACAGAGACGGAGGAGAGGAGAGGAGGTGCTACCAGACCTAAAACTCCACTTTCCTTTAGAAGGTGGCACAGCGAGGTGCTTCCATCCCCCAAGGTGCTGCAGAGAGGGAAGGTGGGGATGGTGGCAGGGCTCACCAGCATGGTGGTGGGGTTTCTGTGCGGTGCAGCAATCCCACTAGCAGCGGCAGCAGGAACATCCCTGGCTACAGTAGCAGGGGGAAGCGGTGTGGTAGCGGGGCTGACCAGGTTTCTATTCTACAAGGTGCTGCAAAGAGTGAAGGTGGTGGTGGCGGCAGAGCTCACCGGCTTCTTGGTGGGGGCTCTGTGTGGTGCAGCAGTCCCACTAGCAGCGGCAGCAGGAGCATCTCTGGTGGGGAAAGCAGCAAGTTTGACTGCCGCTCAGCTGGTCGCAAGGGCCCTTATCGGAGGGTTTGTGGGGGGCTCTGTGGGTGCTGTGGCTGGGCTACAAGCTGCCAGTCCTGAGGAAGGAGTTCAAATAGCCCTGGGCCAGGTGGGCCGCATAGGGGTCTCAGCTGTGGGGTTAGTGTCACTCTGGGAGCTGTGGCTGTCGTAGGGGCCGCACTAGGGCCTGGAGCTTACGCTGCAGATTGCAAATTGTGGTGTAAATCAAGAAAATGCATGTGTATTTCATATGAATAATACATTTATTTGGGTAAATTTAGAAGTGTGAATTCATGTGTTAAAAGTGTTCCTATGTACTCCACCCTTTAGATAATTAGAGTGAAGGCACAAATGTGCAAATGCTCAGTAGTTAAGAAAGTGTTCACAAAATGCAGTTGGAGGCCGCGGATGAGTAAATTGGAGAATAGATAACCAAATGACTCTGGAGGAGTGTATTGGGGAATCACTGAATGACCCTCAGGCCGCATGGTGCCGGAGGAAGGAAGAAGCTGTCAACATAACGATCGCGAAACACGATCTGGTGGGAAAATACTGGACAGGATGCCGAAAATTACGACAGGACCACGAGAAAACCAGGCGGAGTTTCAATGGGTTTCAATAGGTGTTGGATCCGAGAAGCGGGAGACTTTCGGGTGAACTACTGTCAGGCAGTGAACTGGTTATCCGGTCTGTCGGGTGGAGATCTCGGGCTCCCTGTTCCATGGAATATTGTATTGAAATTGTTTGTTTATTGTATCAAAGTAGTCTTCATTAAATTTTGTTATGCACGGGTCTTTTCAGTTTCCCCAGTTGGAGCACAGTTAATATGTGTATCCGAGGATCGGAAGAATAGAGCGAAGATCTGAACACGACAAATTCTGAAAGAATACGCCCATTGGCTACAAATCAATATATGATTGGTTGATCAAATTGTCAATCCAAAAGTACACTCTCATTCAGTTCAAGGGCCAGGGCATTCGCTCAAGGACAGAGAGTACTTTGGCTGAAGGATATTCTTCCCAGCTACCCAGAAAAATATGGACCGAGAAAGACCAACAAATCAACGTAACACTGTAATATTACAGATCAAGAACACAGATACCATTCTCATTTATTCATTTTATTTAAATTCGTATTAATTAATTAATTAATTTAAATATCTTATTAATTCGATTTTTTTTGGTTTCATCTGAGGGTTCTCTGAATACCTTGAAGGACATGATGGTTCACAACTGACGTATTCACACTGGTGCTCAACTCATCAATAACTAATGTAGTCACACTGGTGATCACTAACTAATAACTATAATGTACTCACTCAATAACTATAATGTATTCACACTGGTGCTCACTAACTAATAACGAAAATGTACTCACTCATCAATAACTACAATGTATTCACACTGGTGCTTACTTAAAGGAGTGATCCTAGGGAGAATCCTAGTAAATTGTCTTTAATTTCCCAATAAAGACACTTATTGGAATTTCAAAAATGTATTTTAACTGTTCTATTGATAAATGTATATTCCAAAAAAATATTTTGGCCAAGTCTATTAAGCCTACAGCTGTCCTTTTCTTATCCGATTGAATGAAATCAAATGACAGATAGTTTTGTGATTTGTGAACCCCTAACTTGCTTAAGTCCTGACATTAATAGCTCTTAGCATGTTGGATATTCTAACAAGTGTATATCCTTAATGTTGATAACACGCTCTTATCACAGCTACTTAAGCAGGTGACCTGGCAGTACGAAATTGTGTTATTCATCTTGTTAATATGAATACTTGAACTGCTCTATTTTTATGTTTGCGTACCTCAGTGTTATGCTATTGTCTGCTTCAACAAATGTACACCTGTAAGTCGCTTTGGATAAAAGCGTCTGCCAAATGCCCTAAATGTAAATGTAAATGTAAAAGTATGTGTTGTTTTCATCGGTGTATTCTTGTTTTCACCATTCCCCTAGCACTCCCGAGCATTTCTTAGAAACGGTGTGACTTGAAATCATAACCCTCCCCCTCCCCCAGCGCACAACACTCTTCTCCTCCACTCCACTCGTCTCCTCCACTCCTCTTCTCTCCTACTCCCACTCCCCTCCCCTTCCCACGTGGTGGAGAACACGGCGTTCTTCGGGGATGTAGCGCTGCGCTTCCCCCGGATCGTCCACCACTACTACGACCGCAACCCGGACTGGAGTGGCATGCTGCGCTGGGGCCTGCGCTTCTGCAACCACACAGGGGTGTTCACCGGGGGAACCCACCAGCACGTCCTCACACTGGTGATCAACTCATCAATAACTATAATGTAGTCACACTGGTGATCAACTCATCAATAACTATAATGTAGTCACACTGGTGATCAACTCATCAATCACTATAATGTAGTCCATGGGTGTCAAACTCTGGCCCACGGGCCAAATTTGGCCCGCGGGGTAATTATAGTTGGCCCGCGAGACAATACCAAATTACTACTAGAGCTGGCCCGCCGGTATTATACAGCGCATTCACCGCTAATACTACGAATCCCATAATGCTCTGCTGTTGTTTTCGCGCGCCAATCAGGACAGGACCCAGAAACGCCCTCTCCTCTGTGACAGTAGTTAAAGCAACATAGACCTGTCAGCACGCTATCCCTTCCCAAAAATGGCGAAAAGAAAGGCAGAAAACAGGAGCTTTCTGGACAAGTGGGAGGCAGAATATCTGTTTACATATGTAAAAGACAAACCTGTTTGTCTTGTTTGTGGAGTCAACGTGGCTGTAAGTAAGGAGTACAACATTAGACGACACTATGAAACGAAACACCATGACCAATACAAGGACCTGGACATGACTCAAAGGAGCCAGAAAGTAGAGGAGATGAAAAGAAGTTTGGTTTCACAACAGAATATGTTCAAAAAAGCCACATCACAAAGTGAGGCAGCTGTAAAGGCTAGTTATATAGTGGCAGCAGAGATCGCAAAATCAGCCCGGCCCTTTAATGAGGGAGAGTTCGTGAAAAAGTGCATGATGAAAGTTTGTGACCTCGTATGCCCAGAGAAAAAGCAAGCATTTTCAAACGTGAGCCTGAGCAGGAACACAGTAGCTGATCGCACATGTGATCTTGCCACCAATCTGTATGACCAGCTGATGGAAAAGGGAAAAGATTTTGTTGCGTTCTCCCTCGCTGTGGATGAGAGCTGCGACGCATCTGATACTGCTCAGCTGTCAGTCTTCATCCGTGGAGTGGACTCAAATCTGTGTGTTACGGAGGAGCTATTGGGATTCAAATCAATGCATGGCACAACCACAGGAAAGGAAATCTTTGAGGAGGTTTCCAAATGTGTAACTGAAATAAAGCTGCCGTGGGATAAACTCGTTGGATTAACGACAGATGGTGCGCCAGCGATGTGCGGTAAAAAGAGTGGACTGGTGGGCATGGTTCGGGAGAAGATGCGGGAAGAGAACTGTGCAGGTGAGCTAACTGTTTACCACTGCATCATACATCAGGAATCACTGTGTGCCAAAGCCCTAAAGATGGAACATGTTATGACCACAGTAACACAGGTAGTTAACTTTAGAAGAGCCAAAGGTCTGAATCACCGTCAGTTTAAATCTTTTCTGGAGGAGTGTGGTTCGGAATACGCAGACGTGCCGTATCACACAGAGGTGAGATGGCTAAGCAGAGGAAAAGTACTGAACAGATGTTTCGAGCTGCGTGAGGAAATATGTAAATTCCTGGAAACCAAAGGGAAGGATACAGCAGAGCTCCGGGAGCAAAAGTTTCTGTGTGAGCTGGCCTTTCTCTGTGACATCTCGAGCCATCTCGATGCGCTGAACCTGCAGCTTCAGGGGCGGGGGCGCATCATCACAGACATGTACGCTGCAGTGAGGGCCTTTAAAACTAAACTGTGCCTGTGGGAGAATCAGATGCTGCAAGGAAACCCTTGCCATTTTCCCTGCTGCCAAACCATAAAAGCGCAGATCTCTACCGCCGTGTTCCCATGCGCACAGTTTGCTGAAAAACTCAGTGTTCTCGCCGCTGAGTTTAGCCGGCGATTTGCTGACTTCGATGTCCAGAAATGTAGGTTTGAACTGCTTAGTAATCCCTTCGCAGTTGATGTGGAAAATGCACCAACCAACATCCAAATGGAGCTGATTGAACTCCAGTGCAACGACACGCTGAAGTCAAAGTATGATGCTGTGGGCGCCGCACAGTTTCCACGGTTCATCCCTGACACAATCCCTCAGCTCCGCACCCAAGCTGCTCAGATGCTCTCCATGTTCCGCAGCACTTATCTATGCGAGCAACTTTTCTCCTCGATGAAGATGACCAAAACAACTCACAGGAGACGTCTGACTGATGAACACCTTCGCTCGATACTGAGGATTTCTTCAGCTCAGAGCCTGAGCCCAGACATTGATGAACTAGCATCCAAGAAGAGATGCCAGGTATCTGGCTTCGGCACATCAGATTAGATCAGTGTGCAATAATTAACGTTTTCTTTGTGCACTTTTTCTTGCTACAAGGCATGGGCTTGAATGGTTGATTTATTTATTATCATTTTATTTGTAAAATTATTAGCCAGTGGAAAAAGTTTATTTTGGTATTTAAATCAGAAGGCTGCAAATAGAAAAGAGGCATACGATTTTTACTTAAATTTTATTTATTGAATAAATGAATGCCATTGATGTGTTTTTTCATTTGAAATTCGATTTAGCATGTCTCCACTATTCAATGATATATTGTATGGTAATAAGCGATGCTTGTTCCATATTCAATGTTAAAGCAAAACTTGTTTGGGTCCATATTAAAAGGTTCATTTGTTCAATGTTGGCCCGCGACTTTGTTCAGGTTTTACATTTTGGCCCACTGGGTATTTGAGTTTGACACCCCTGATGTAGTCACACTGGTGATCAACTCATCAATAACTATAATGTAGTCACACTGGTGATCAACTCATCAATAACTATAATGTAGTCACACTGGTGATCAACTCATCAATAACTATAATGTAGTCACACTGGTGATCAACTCATCAATCACTATAATGTATTACACTGGTGATCAACTCATCGATCACTATAATGTAGTCACACTGGTGCTCAACTCACCAATAACTATAATGGACTCACACTGTGTGTATCTCTCTCTCTCTCTCTCTCTCTCTCTCTCTCTCTCTCTCTCTCTCTCTCTCTCTCTCTCTCTCTCTCTCTCTCTCTCTCTCTCTCTCTCTCTCTCTCTCTTTCCCCAGATGTCTCAGGAGCTTGGTATAACAGAGAAAACGGCAGACTTCATTAATCCATACCGTACAAAGAGAGACAACGTGAGACACACACACACCTTCTCACACACACACTCACACAAACACAGTACTTTTTTTGTTTACTATCTCTCCCCGACCAGGTGCTACACACAGCAGAGGCCTTCCAGCGGCTCCTGAGAGAGGAGGAGAAGAGGAGGAGGAAGGAGGAGAAGAGGAAAGAGATGAGGAAGGGTCCCCGCATCTCCCGCTCCGAGCTCTAGAGCAATGCGGTATACCACTGTGTCCACGTGTTAACGAGGAACAGATCACATGGAGCTGCCTCCCCGATGACCTTATCACCTTATCAACTTCTTGGTGTTGGAAGCTTGTTTTGGTACGAGGGTGACAACTGGTTGGCTGGGACATTGAAGTTACTTTAGTCTTATTTAGTGTTCCGTTCAATACTAGGATTCTGATTTAACGACCTTTAATGTGAATTCAGATTCACAGAATTCTGGTCTTTAACTGACATACTTTTGGGTTTACTTTGCGGTGGAACTAAATAATGTGAAAACTCAGTCAAGCTCCTGTTTAAGCATTAACATTTATGCTTTGGTTAATATGATATCATATTTGATGTTTTACAGGAAAATCTTCTTTAATTTCCCAATAAAGACACTTATTGGAATTTCAAAAATGTATTTTGACTGTTATATTGATAAATGTATATTCAGAAACATATTTCGAGATTATTTTCGAATTATTCGATTATTATTTCGAAATGAAATGCACTTTTGACTTCTGGTGACGAGATGTTCTCTTACCTTCCTCTGTTGAAACACTATTGTAAGTCGCTTTGGATAAAAGCGTCTGCTAAATGACTGTAATGTAATGTAATGTTCAGCTCCCACTTGAGGTCCCGGGAGATGATTTGTGCCCAGGACGCAGGAAGGAGTCCACGGTGTGAACCGGGGAGTTGTGTGGGGGGAGGGGGGCTAGGCTCTTTCTGAAGTCTACAACCATCTCCACGGTTTTTAGAGCGTTTAGCTCCAGGTTGTTACCACCGCACCAGGTCAGCAGTCTGTCGATCTCCCTCCTATAGGCAGACCCGTCACCCCCAGAGATGAGTCCGATGAGGGTGGTGTCGTCTGCGAACTTCAGGAGCTTGACAGACTCGTGGCTGGAGGTGCAGCTGTTTGCGTACTGGGAGAAGAGTAGGGGAGAAAGAACGCAGCCTTGTGGGGAGCCTGTGCTGGTGGACCTGGAGCCAGAGATGGTTTTACCCAGCTTCACATGCTGTTTCCTGTTGGTAAGGAAGTCAGTGATCCACCTGCAGGTAGAGTCAGGCCCTCCCAGCTGGGAGGGCACGTGCTCCAGTTTGAGCGGGAGGATGGTGTTGAACGCGGGGCTGAAGTCCACGAACAGGATCCTGGCATAGGTGCCTGGGGCGTCCAGATGCTGCAGGGTGAAGTGGAGGGCCATGTTCACCGCATCATCTACAGACCTGTTGGCTCTGTAGGCTAACTGTTTTGTTTTGAATATGCAGTAAAACTCGTTCAGGTCGTTGGCGAGGTCTGAATCATCAGAGGAATGGGGGGACTTCGGTTTGTAGTTTGTGATCTGTCGGAGGCCTTTCCAGACAGAGGATGATAAGAGGCATTAGCTTGCTAACGCTAAGGAAGTCATTGTTTTCAATATGAAACCAAATTCGAAGATGGTAACCTGCTAAATAACAATGTTATAACACTTTAGTATAGTCGTAGTGTATTGTGTCAGTAGTAGTTTATTGTATCCAGTAGTAGCTTATTGTATCCATTAGTAGTAGTATATTGTTTTCAGCAGTAGCCGTAGACCTATATTGAGGCGGCAGTATAGCTCAGGAGGTAGAGCGGTCGCCTCACAACCGAAAGGACGCTGGTTCGATCCCCCGGCTCCTCCTAGCAAAAAACTGTCGAGGTGTCCTTGAGCAAGACACCCTAACCCTAAAACTGCTCCCAACGTGCTGACTGTCTCCTTGCATGGCTGACTCCGCCGTCGGTGTATGAATGGGTAATGTGAGGACTTGTAAAGCGCTATGGATAAAAGCGCTATATAAAAAGCCAGCATTATCATTATTATTATATTGGATCAGTAGAATATTCTATGCAATAGTACTATATTGTATTAAGTAGTATATCACGGCACAGTTCAAAGCCGGAAGTACCCGTTAAAAATCGCGGAAGCAGCCTGTCCCAAGTTCCGGTTAATGCATTCACCTTGGCATTCACCATGGAGGACAGTTATCGCTGGACAACATCGCTTCATAACCTTCCAAAAGTCGGTCAAGACGATGTGGTTCAACTAGTGAATGAACACTACAGTGAAGAAGTCTAAATCCGAATCATACAATTCCCCGACATATATCGCCATATAACGAAGGTGATTTTGTGTAGGAGCAGAGGAATGCCTATGTATTTAATATAGGCGATTTATTTGATGGATTTTGATTATTTCAATGTACCTTTTCATTTACGTGTTAATATGTAGTGTGCAGCTGTATATTTTCTAAAAGTTATTCTTGTGAATATGAGTTGTCTTAAAATAAAAGTGCTTGTGACATACTAAAACCAAATTTGTATAAAATACCGATATATATCGTATATCGCGATGCAGCCTGAAAATACCGGGTTTTGGTCCGTATCGCCCAGCCCTACTTGGGACCAGTGCTTTAAATCACACACATACCGACATTATTAGCCTATTCCGCCCACTTTTCGAGATGTATATGCTCTCCTTGTCAAAGTGCAAACTGCAGACATACGTGCTACCCCTGAGAACATGAAACAAGGGACCTTCATCCCTCCTTATCAGCCTCACACAAGACTTGCGGAGGAGTTTGTCTTTGGGGAAATTGTGTAAACTGAGGTAGGACTGTGTTTGTTTAGACGTTGAGCAGCCGGTACACCACAATAACAGAGAGGAGAGGAGGCGGCTGTAGTTTGTCACGTATCTGGGGTAACTACCGGAAGTAGAGTATACTGCTCGGCGATTTTTAACGTTCCGGAAGCAGGAAATGTGACATAGGCCTATTGTATCAGTAATAGTGTATTCTATCCAGTAGTAATATATTGTATTCATTAGTAGTATTGTATCAGTAGGAGTATATTATATCCTGTTGTAGTATATTGTATTCAGTAGTAGTACTATATTCTATCAGCAAAAGTATATTCTATCCAGTAGTAGCATTTTGTATACTCCTTGTATAGACAAAGGAGTTGGTGGTGGATTTCCGCAGGAGGAAATCTACCCCCACACCCATTTCCATCAAGGGTGTGTCCGCAGAAGTTGTTCAGGATTATAAATACCTGGGAGTTCACCAGGACAACAAACTGGTCTGGGCCAAGAACTCTGAGGCTGTGTACAAGAAGGGCCAGAGCCGTCTCTACTTCCTGCGGAGGCTCCGGTCCTTCAACGTTTGTAACACGATGCTGAAGATGTTCTACCAGTCGGTGGTAGCCAGTGCCATCTTCTCCGGTGTCGTGTGCTGGGGAAGCAGGTTGAGGTCAGCAGACGCCAACAAGATCAGCAGGATCGTCAGGAAGGCTGGCGCTGTCCTGGGGGTCCAGCTGGACTCCTTGTTGGTGGTGTCTGAGAGGAGGATGCTGCACCAGCTGCGTAGTATCCTTGACAACAACTCTCACCCTCTCCATCAGGTGCTGACCTCATACAGAAGCACCTTCAGCAACAGACTCATTCCACCCAGGTGTACCACAGAACGCCACAGGAAGTCCTTTCTTCCTGTGGCCATCAGACTCTTTAATTCATCTACCTCGGGTCGTGAGAGGGACAGTGGAGACTCAGTGACCTGAAGTCAACGCACTGTAAATTCATTTTCACTTTCACATGTCACTTTTTCAGTACTGAATTATCTGAATTATTTACATTAGTATTTTATTACTGCCAATTTGCACTATACGTATTGTTGTATATTGTATATACCTACGTATTACTGTAACAATACTGTAAATTGTGCAATTCATCTATCAATACATATAGATGATTCAGATTTCATTTAGTTATATTTTGTTTATACTAGTTTAGTTCAGTTTAGTTTGTTTATTAGTTTTAGGTATTGTATATTTGTGTGCATTTATTCCCCCTGTTTCAACTGTTGCACCTTAATTTCCCTCGGGATAAATAAAGTCTCTTGAATCTTGAATCTTGTATACAGTAGTGGTAGTAAATTATATCAGTAATAGTATACACACACACACACACACACACACACACACACACACACACACACACATGCACGCATTACATGTATATACATACCAGTGGCGGCTGGTGCATTTTTCACCAGGGGGGGGCTATAACATTTTATTTACAATTACATATTGTTAATTACATTATATACAATTACTTTTTGTATTGAAATGTCGCCCTTCTGTCCATCACTTTCATCGTGGCCACGCAAGGCCAGCTCAAAGGCACCACAGAACTTCACACGGTCTATTCTTTTAGACTTTATTTGGTACATGGATACATAAACACATTTAAGAGGAAACAACGAGTTAACAATAACACCAAAACACATTCAAAGCAGCTCTGAACAGGTGAGTTTGGTGAGTGATTTAAACAAGCAGTTATATATATATATATATATATATATATATATATATATATATATATATATATATATATACCTGCTTGTTTAAATCACTCACGAAAACTATATCAATCACTCAACAAAAATATATATATATCGGCACACACTGACAAAAAACACTGACATATATTTGTAAGTGTGTGTGTGTGTGTGTGTGTGTGTGTGTGTGTGGTGTGTGTGTGTGTGTGTGTGTGTGTGTGTGTGTGTGTGTGTGTGTGTGTGTGTGTGTGTGTGTGTGTGTGTGTGCCCGCAGAGACAGAGCATAATATGCTTTTCATATTACACACATATTGACAATTTATATATATATATTTTATATTTTTTATATTTTTTATTTTTTTATATTTAGTTTGTGCGTTGGTTTAGGGGGGGCGGCGCCCCATCGCCCCCTATGGGCCAGCCACCACTGATACATACATAACAGTTCAAATAGTTCTAGGGGGGGAGCATTTCCTAGAAATGGTGTGACTTAAAATCATAACCCCTCCCCCTCCCTCCCACTCCTCCCCACCCCCCCACCCCCCTGGAGGCTCTAAGAGGAGGCAGAGAGCAGGAAGTGAGCTCACATCCTCCCACCGTTCTCAACTGAAGCTTCTACACTAACAAGGTAGGAAAGAAACTTCACAAAACAAACACTCATGACATTGATGCTTCGGTTTAACGCTGATGTGGTCACCATGCTTCATTGTGTATAGTATAGATTTACATGTATAATAAGGTACAGTGAAATGTTATTATATTATATCTTATATATATACTATAGATGTGCTTTATTAGTTAGTGTTAAAAAATATAACTACACATTTACAGTACAAATAAATATGAAGATGACGGTATAGCAGTATAAATATAAAGTGTAAAGTGTGTATTTATGGTCTTATAATAATAATAATAATAAATTATATTTATAAGCGCACTTTTAATTTGTGTAGACAAAACTCAAAGTGCTAAAAGTAATCTCTCTGGACCTGGACCATAGTTCTAGACCTGGTCCATAGTTCAGGACATAGTATACCTGTGTATATATATGTATGTATATGTATATATATATATATATATATATATATATATATATATATATATATATGTATATGTATATGTATATGTATATGTATATATATATATATATATGTATATGTATATGTATATGTATATATATATGTATATGTATATATATATATATATATATATATATATATATATATAAACACCTATAATTCTGCACATATCTCATACATACTCTATAAGTTATTTTATACCTGTTTTTATACCTGGTAGACTGTTTTTACATCTTATTCAACCACTGTACATTATATATTACCATGGTCTTTACTGTAACATTTACACTCTGGTTAAATGACAACTTCTTTTCGCTACTTGTGCTGCAATGACATATAATATACATTATAATCTAATCTAATCTAACATTAACTATGCAGTTAAGGTCCTTTGAGCATCGACAAAAAACGTAGAAAAAAAAAACAGAAGAACATATCAAGTCTCATCAAATCCACTGAACAAATAGGTTGATCTTCTATTGCAGAGCAGAACACATCACTTAGAGCCCATGTGAGGTTAAACTGATGTATATCCTTCATTTCTTTGTAATAATTCAAATCAATCATGGATCTAGCTTTAACCGTCCTGGTGAACAATATCACCAGTATGTATAACAACAATATATATAACAATCGATGTCCACTGCTTCGTCAATCTTCTTCTTCCTGCTTACATAGATAGCCTTCATGGTCTGTCCCAAGATAACGTCTAACAATTGACATTTCTGACATTTTGCTGACTTTTTGTAAGCAAACACACACACACACACACACACACACACACACACACACACACACACACACACACACACACACACACACACACACACACACACACACACACACACACACACACACACACACACACACACACACGCACTTAGAAGAAGACTTTATGAGGTAAATAAATATATGCATATAACTGTTCTTCTCAGGGTTTAGGATGATGGGTTACATATATATATATTGTAGTGCCGAAAGATGGGAGTCGGAGGCGGTGTATCAAAAGAGGAACTTGTGGTTTTATTAGCCATATAAAAACACACAGTAGCAACTAGAACGCTAACCGGAACAAGAACAAGTCCGGTGCTCAAAACAGTCCGTGCGGGAGCACGCCCCCCCAACCATAGTTCCCAGGTGAATTATGTAACTCACCACACAAGCCCCCCCAGAATTCACCCATAGTCAAAATCCCCGCGCCGGGGAGGGACCACTACCCGACCCCGGCGAGTAAGGACGACGGGTGTCGAGGAGGGCGGGGCAGCCAGTGCGTCCGCGCCCTCGACAAAATTGGAGGGTAAGGGTGCCAACGAGGCGGGAACTCCAACAGGGTTAAGGGGGCGGGGACGGGGAGGACGGCCCCGACGTGGGGGTTGGGCCAACTCCAATGGCCTGGAAACGTCCACATGAGCCGGCTTAATCCTGTCCACGGAGACAGTCTCCGCTTTGCCGCCAACGTCCACCACCAAGGTCTTATCCCCGTGTCTTATGACCCTGAACGGGCCGTCGTAAGGGGGACGTAGGGGACCGCGGTGGGCATCGTGACGGATGAAAACAAAACCTGCCGAGCGCAGACCGGGGGACACCTGGAACGCAGGAGTGCCGTGCAGCGACGTGGGGACGGGAACGAATGCCCCGGCGGTCTCCAGTAGGGAGGAGCGCTGCCTGGCCGCAGACCAGGGCATGTTGGCCTCCGGAATAAAATCCCCGGGGACCCGTAGAGTCTGGCCGTACACCAGCTCCGCCGACGAGGACTGCAGGTCCTCTTTAGGGGCGCACCTGAGGCCAAGCATCACCCACGGAAGCTTATCCACCCAGTTGCCATCCGTCAAGCTAGCGCGTAGGCTTGCCTTCATGGATCGGTGGAACCGCTCACACAAACCGTTAGCCTGGGGGTGATAGGCGGTGGTGCGATGTAGCTTGACCCCCAGAACTTCAGCAACCGCACTCCATAGCTCCGACGTAAACTGGGAACCGCGGTCAGAGGAGAGGTCGGACGGTGTCCCGAAACGCGCGACCCACGTGCCGATGAATGCGCGGGCCACGTCGGAAGCTGCCGTTGAGGTGAGGGGAACGGCCTCGGGCCAGCGGGTCGTCCTGTCCACCATAGTGAAGAGGTAGGTGAACCCATGAGATGTGGGAAGTGGACCCACGAGGTCCACATTAACGTGGTCGAACCTCCTCTCGGGAACCGTAAAAGGCTCGAAAGGGGCTCTAGTGTGTCGGTGCACCTTAGCCCGTTGACAGGCCACGCATGTGTCAACCCAGGTCTTCACGTCCTTCTTGAGTCCCTGCCACACAAATTTTTGCGACACTAGCCTCACGGAAGGCTTCCTGCCGGGGTGGGAAAGGTTGTGTATCGCCTCAAAAACGGGTCGGCGCCAGTTCACAGGGACTAGCGGCCGGGGTTGGCCCGTGGAGACATCACACCACAACATTGCGCCTGAGTCGCCGACCGCGACCTCCTCCAGGCGCAACCCTGTGTCTGAAGCTCTGAGGGTCTGGATCCCGTGGTCCAAGGCTTGGTCCGTGCTCATGCTGGCGTAGTCGAGGCCCAGCTGCACGGCTCCGATGACCGCTCTGGAGAGGCAGTCCGCGACCACGTTGTCTTTCCCAGCGATGTGTCGGATGTCTGTCGTATACTCCGATATATACGACAGCTGTCGCTGTTGGCGGGCGGACCACGGCTCTGCCACCTTGGACATGCAGAATGTGAGCGGTTTGTGGTCCACAAACGCTGCAAAGTCCCGACCTTCCAGCAGGAACCGGAAGTGGCGAATCGCCAACCAGAGGCCAAGTAGTTCTCTGTCGAACGTGCTGTACTTGCGCTCCCTGGGGGTCAACTGCCGGCTGAAAAAGGCGAGCGGTTGCCAGGCGCCGTCGACCCATTGCTCGTGTACCGCTCCGACGGCATAGTCGGACGCATCGGTGGTAATAGCGATAGGGGCCTTGTGCGACGGGTGAGCCAACATGGCGGCTTGGCTCAGGGCGGCCTTGGTGGCATCGAAGGCGGTCTCCCTTTCGGCCGTCCAGTCGATGGCCTGGCCGGGGGACTTGTCCTTGAGAGCCTCGTACAGCGGGCGCATGGTGTGGGCGGCCCGGCGGATGAACCGGTGGTAAAAGGTTACCATCCCGAGGAACTCCCGGAGCGCCCGAGCTGTGTTTGGTCGGGGAAAAGCGGATACAGCTTCCACTTTCGCCGGGAGGGGGGCGGCCCCCTCTTTGGTGATGAGATGACCGAGGAAGTGGATGGAGGACAACCCGAACAGACACTTTGCCGGGTTGACAATAAGGCCGTGTTGGTTAAGCCTTTCGAAAAGGATCCGCAGATGTGCCTGGTGCTCCTCCTCAGAGGAGCTGGCGACGAGTATGTCATCTAAGTAGACAAAAAGGAATGGCATGTCCCTTAGTGTCGCATCCATTAACCGCTGAAAGGACTGCGCTGCGTTTTTAAGACCAAACGGCATGCGCAAGAACTCAAAAAGTCCGAACGGCGTGACTACCGCCGTTTTGGGGACGTCTGAGGGGTGTACCGGAACCTGGTGGTAGCCACGCACCAGGTCCACCTTGGAGAACACCAGCTTGCCCGCCAGGTGTGCAGAGAAGTCCTGGATGTGAGGGACCGGGTAGCGGTCCGGAGTAGTAGCGTCGTTAAGGCGGCGGTAGTCTCCACACGGCCGCCACCCGCCGTCTGGCTTGGGGACGATGTGGAGCGGTGATGCCCACGGGCTGTCTGAGCGGCGGATGATGCCCAGACGTTCCATATTGGCAAACTCAGCCTTAGCGACCGCCAGCCTGTCAGGGTTGAGCCGTCGGGCCCTAGCGTAGACCGGAGGGCCGTTAGTGTCGATGTGGTGCTCGACCCCGTGTTTAGTAGTGGCGGCGGAGAAAGTGGGCTGCGTCAAGCTGGGAAACTCACCGAGAAGTCGCTGGTAGCTGTCACCTTCCGAGAGTGAGCTGGAGAGCCCGCCGTATGCTGCCTCGCCGCGGACGCATGCGAGCGAGGAAAACGTCATAGCGTCCACCAGGCGGCTGTTCTTAACGTCCACCAGCAGCCCGTGGGCGCACAGGAAATCCGCGCCGAGGAGGGGGAAAGAGATGTCGGCCGTGACAAAGTCCCATGTGAACCGCTGTCCCCCGAAACACAGGTCTACTGTCCTCGTGCCATAGGTGCGGATAGGGGTGTCATTAGCGGACATCAAACGCGGGCCGTGGTCTCCTCTTGCGGTGTCGCCCACAGAAGCTGGCAGGACGCTCCTCTGAGCCCCGGTGTCGCAAAGGAATTTGCGCCCGGAGCAAGAGTCTCTGATGAACAGGAGCCGGTTTGTTATGCCCACGCTCGCGGCCACTACTGAGCGCAGGCCCTGTCGTTTCCCGTCGGCTTGTAGTTACAGGGGGGAACGCACTTGTTGGCTTTTGGTCCGAAACGAGCGTGGAAATAACACATGCCAGTGTTAGCACGGCCGTTGGCGGTCCCGGTGCTCCCGCCGGCTAGCACATCCCTGCCAGGCGGGGTGTAGCTACGTGTCGGGGCCAGTACTTCTGGGGCGAAACACTGGGTAGCCAGGAAGTAACGGTCAGCCTCTTCAGCCAACTCGCGGGGCTCCGTTATGTGGGTGTTAGCGAGCGCTGTCTGGACGTGTGGCGGCATATGTTGCAGAAACATCTCCATGAATAAAAAATTAGGCTCCTCCGCACCTAGCAGCTTTAGCATGATGTCCATGTGTACGGAGGGCTTGTTGTCTCCTAGGCCACGCATCGCCAAAAGACGTCGGGCTCGTTCCCGTCGGGACAACTCGAAAGTCTTAAGCAGATAGCTCTTGAAAGCCTCATATTTACCCAGGAAGGGGGGATTGGTAATGAAGCTTACCGACCGAGACGCCGTGGAGCTACCCAGTGCCGTGACAACGTGTAGATAGCGTGTCTCGTCATCGTCTATCCCGCGGAGGGCGAGTTGAGCGTCCGTCTGTGCGAACCATGCCGCGGCTGCATTTTCCCAAAATTCCGGCAATTTCACGAAAAAGGGGCTAATTGCCATGTTCTGTTCTGTCTCGGATACTTCGACGAGACTTATGTCGGGGTCACCAATGTAGTGCCGAAAGATGGGAGTCGGAGGCGGTGTATCAAAAGAGGAACTTGTGGTTTTATTAGCCATATAAAAACACACAGTAGCAACTAGAACGCTAACCGGAACAAGAACAAGTCCGGTGCTCAAAACAGTCCGTGCGGGAGCACGCCCCCCCAACCATAGTTCCCAGGTGAATTATGTAACTCACCACAATATATAACTTATATACTAACAGTACTATCTTTTATTCAAATATTGCAGCAAAGTCAATTAAGCCTACAGCTATCATTTTGTTATCCGATTTAATGTAATCAAATGACAGATCGTACGTGTTGTTTTCATTGGTGTATTCTTGTTTTCACCACTAGGGGTCGCGGATTGACTGAACTTTGTCTCAAGTTCAATGCTTTTACTTTCGAAGAGGCGTCTGCTTCTACAGCTCAAACCTAAATAACGAACAAACTTATATCAAACGTGATTTATTTAGATTTTCTTATTTCCAAAGACTTACATGTGTCGCTAAACATGCAGTCAGGTAAGATGATTTGATTTAAAGTCGCAAAAAATAACGGACATTAGCTTGCTAACGCTAAGGAAGTCGTTGTTTTCAATATGAAACCAAATTCGAAGACGGTAACCTGCTAAATAACAATGTTATATAAATGTTATATCACTTTTTAAAGAGTATAGTCGTAGTGTAGTGTGTCAGTAGTAGTTTATTGTATCCAGTAGTAGCATATTGTATCTATTAGTAGTCGTATATTGTTTTCAGCAGTAGCCGTAGACCTATATTGTATCAGTAGACTATTCTATGCAATAGTACTATATTGGATTAAGTAGTAGTACTGTTTTGTATCAGTAATTTTGTATTTTATCCAGTAGTAGTATATTGTATTCAGTAGTAGTACTATATTGTATCAGCAATAGTATATTCTATCCAGTAGTAGTATTTTGTATTCAGTAGTAGTGTGTTATATCTGTAATAGTATATTCGAACCAGTAGTAGTATATTGTATCAGTAGTAGTACTATATTGTATTATTGTATCAGTTTTTAGTCAGTAGTAGTATATTATTTGTAATAGTAGTACTAGGCCTATATTGTATCAGTAGGACTATATTCTATCCAGTAGTAGTATATTGTATTCTGTAGTAGTGTGTTATATCAGTAATAGTATATTCTAACAAGTGGTAGTATATTGTATCAGTAGTAGTACTATATTGTATAAATATATAGCCAGAAGTAGTATATTATTTGTAATAGTAGCACTAGGCCTAAATTGTATCAGTCGGACTACCGTATTGACCCGAATATAAGACGGGTTTTTTTTCCGAGAAAAAAATCTGAAAAAGAGGGGTCGTCTTATAATCGGGGTTTAGACTTTTCGATGTACCGTAATTGCACATGTAATTGCGCAACAACAGATCGCGCCAAACGAGTGTTCCGAGACACCGCTTAAAGTCACTCAAAGTCTTAAAGTAACAGTACATAAAAACAGTTACCTGGAGAGATAGAAATGGAGAGACACAGCGACCAACTTGAAAAAAGAAAAACGCCTGTGTATTTTGACATGCCAACATCTGTCACAGTGCATAAGAAAGGCGACAAATCAGTGATTGTGAAGTCTACTGGAAACGAGAAGAGCCGAGTAACGCTCATGTTAACGCGCCTCGCAGATGGGACAAAACTTCCCCCGTACGTGGTTTTAAAACGCAAGACTGTACCTAAAGAGGCAGTGACTGTACCTAAAGAGGCAGTGACTGTACCTAAAGAGGCAGCCAGCTGGCGTTATCGTACGCGCCCAGGCAAAGGGCTGGATGGAGACGGAGCTTGTGGTGGACTGGCAAGTTGGTCAAGGTGGTGTGGGGCAGACGGCGTGGGGGACTCAGAAAGAAGAGGAATATTTTGATTCTGGATGCTTTCCGTGGACACTTGACTGAGCCAGTCAAAAAGTGAAAGAGTGATGATCACTAGGTGACCTAGTGATCATACCGGGCGGAATGACAAGCCAGCTGCGCAATCTGCGCAAGAGATACACAGAGTGGCTCCTGGCTGGTCATCACGCACTGACACCGTCTGGAAAAATCCAAAAGCCTGCAGTACGTTTGCTCTGTGAATGGATATTGCAAGCATGGGCTGACGTTTCCCCAGAAAGCATCATTAATGGGTTAAGAAATGCTGCGTATCAAATGCCATGGATGGCAGCGAGGATGACGTGATGTGGGAGGAGACGGGGAAGCGGACAACGTGAGTGACGATAGCGGGAGTGAGAGGAACAACCCAGCGATGTAGAAGACGAGCTGAATGAGAAGACGTGATGTGACCAATAGACTGATGTTCTGAAATGTTGTACTGTTTCATTGCTCTACTGTTTTATTGCGCTACCGTTTTATTGCACTACTGTTTTATTGCTATCTATCTAGCCTGTTTTGTTTTTGTTCGCCAAGTTAGGCAAATTTGAACACAATGTGTGATGTGTGTTATCATTATTTTCAAATAAAATTATTTTCTTTCAAAAAAAAAATATTTGGTCTTCAAATTTTTTTTTCTCCAAAAATGAGTCTTGAAAAACAGGGGTCGTCTTATAATCGGGGTCGTCTTATATTCGGGTCAATACGGTATATTCTATCCAGTCGAAGCATATTGTATTCAGTAGTGTGAAACCTGACTACGCAGTAACTTTGTTACAATCCGGTTACCCATAATTACTATAAATCATGCTGTACATATAATGATAATAATAATAATATTAATAATCTTTATAATTATTATTATGCAAAGTTGTGTCATTCGATTTTAACCAATTCGAACAAAATTGGAATTTCTGTCGTATATAATGGCCCTTTAATGGACAGCTTGTGTCATGTTCCATGTGCCAGCAGGAGCAGAGGGAACGTGGCCTTCAGACATGGGAGAGAATGATCCAGAAGAAGAGCTGAGACTGATCCTGATTGGAAAGACAGGAGGTGGGAAGAGCGCCTCAGCATCAACACCATCCTGGGCCGGAGTCACTTCCTGTCCAAGTTAAGCGCCAGCTGCGTTACCAAAGTCTGCCAGCTGGGGACCTCCGACTACCATGGGGAGGAGGACCAGGAGGAGGCGGGGAGGAGCAGAAGGTGGAAGAGGAGGGTGGTGGTGGTGGACTTGCCAGGTTTTGGAGACACACACCTGAGCCAGGAGCAGGTCATCACGGAGGTCAGCAGATGCGTGGTGCTGACGGCCCCCGGCCCACACGCCTTCCTCTTGGTGGTCCCGCTGGGGCGCTACACAGAGGAGGACAACATGGCCGTCACTCAGATGGCTGCTGTATTTGGTGAAGTGGCGCTCCGTAACCACACGGTGGTGCTGTTTACCCGGGGAGATGACCTGGAGGAGCCGATGGAGGAGTACCTGGCCAATGCACCTGCTAGCTTCAAGGCTTTGATTGACAGGTGTGGAGGCAGGTACCACGTTCTGAACAACAGGACGCCCAGTGATGTGGAGCAGGTTCACGAGCTAATGAGAAAGGTGGAGCAGCTTGTGGGTGACAGTGGAGGGTGTTACACCAACGCTATGTACCTGGAGGCAGTGGCAGCAATCAGGGAAGAGGAGGAGGACAGGATAATGAGGGGGCGTGTCCAAAAGGATGGTGAAGAAGAGAATAAAAAGATGGCTGAACAGAGGAGGCGTGTCCTAGAACGGGGGGAGAGGGCTGACGACGGGGAGGAGGCATTGCGGACACAGACAGAGACGGAGGAGAGGAGAGGAGGTGCTCTCAGACCTAAAACTCCACTTTCCTCTAGACGGTGGTACAGCGAGGGGCGTCTATCCCCCAAGGTGCTGCAGAGAGTGAAGGTGGTGGTGGCGGCAGGGCTCACCGGCTTCTTGGTGGGGGCTCTGTGTGGTGCAGCAGTCCCACTAGCAGCGACAGCAGGAGCATCTCTGGTGGGGAAAGCAGCAGGTTTGACTGCCGCTCAGCTGGTCGCAGGGGCCCTTATCGGAGGGCTTGTGGGGGGCTCTGTGGGTGCTGTGGCTGGGCTAGAAGCTGCCAGTCCTAGGGAAGGAGTTCACATAGCCCTGGGCCAGGTGGGCCGCATAGTGGTCTTAGCTGTGGGGTTGGTGTCACTCTGGGAGCTGTGGCTGTCGTAGGGGCCGCACTAGGGCCTGGAGCTTATGCTGCAGCTACAGAGGCAGGGCCAGCCCTGGTGGGGGCTGTGTGCGAGGGGGGGCCAGGGACCCTGGCTACAGTAGCAGGGGTGGGCCGTGCGGTGGCGGTGGCAGCGGTGCTGACCAGTGGTCAGGGTGGTCAAAGAAAAGGAGAAACGGACAAAGGAAGCTAGCTACAAAGAGCGCAGCATGTACGAAATCAAATGGAGTATAGAAGAAGGAATCAATCTAAAAAATAATAATCAACAATTTTTTTAAGAGATATTTACAATCAATAAACATATTGTTCATTCTGTTCTGACTGGATCATTTCTGCCTTTACAAAAACATTTCATTGATTGTATTGAGTAACTGGGGACTTCTAGGTCTTCATGTGTCCTTCATTTCGATTTTATAAAAATGTATGCTATGTATTTGCTATTGTAAGCGAAATATTCAGCCCTGTAAAGGAATGTAAAAAATATATATATTATAATTAGGGCTGTCAATAATTAGGGCTGTTTCCAGCACACCTGGTAATGAACTGAGAGGCAAGCAGTAAGGCCATGGATGTATTGGAGTAAGGCCCGTTCAACCAACAGGATGATGAGGAGCCGCACCGCGGAGCGCTGGGTGGAACGTTTCACTTTAACACATCGCGCTCACAATAGGATTGCGGCAGCAAAGAACCTTCCTTTGAGCAGATGCCCTGGATAGCGCACATTAGACTGAGGGCCGTTGGTCTCACTCCGCGACTGTGGATTTGATGGGGCTTTAGCTAAGTGCCGTCAAATAGTTGGACATTTCAAACACAGTCCTGCAAACACAGCGGAGCTGACAGTTCACCAAGTTGACACTGTTTCAATGTCATTTTACAGCTAAGAATGTTAAAAAGGATAGTTCACTTTGGCTTTTTGTTATTCAGTTTCTTAAAGTGGCCTACTTGTTGCAACAATCATTTGCATGAGATGTTTCTTTGCAAACAATTGACAGGCAAGCTGTTTATGTTCACTTTGATGCAGACATTATTTTGTAACAGATTATTAAGGAAGTCATGAAGATAGGGGGCGCGGTTTCGATGAAAGCTTCTGATCGTTGACGGACTATCGCCCAAGATACAAGATATTCTTATTGGCCTATTGCAACATGTTGGAATGCTTACTCCCCATTCCCTCCCGCAGTATACATCTCCAAAACATAGGGACAAGGGAAGCTAGCTACACAAAATATATATATATATTATAATACATAAATATAAAGCATAATACATATATATCGTCAATCATCTGCCACCCTTCATTGCTTTTGGAGGAAACAGCACACACACACACACACGATATTGAATATGTTTAGTATGTGTTGAGTTTCCTCTTCATGAAGTCATGAAAATAGGCTTCTGATCGAAGATACAAGATATTTTTATTGGCCAATTACAACGTGTACATTGGAATGCTTACTCCCCATTCCCTCCCGCAGTATACATCTCCAAAACAATACCATCAAAATAATATATACCATCAAAATAAACAAAAGTTAAATGATATGTACATGTTTTGAATGTGCATGTTTTTGTTTTTGAAAAAATCTTTAAAAGCATTTAAAGTGCCAGTAGTGCAGCAGCATCATGAATACAGTGCGGTAACTATGACGAGTCCAGAACGTCCAGCAACGTATGGAAGTGTAATGTTAATGACAATGTTATGTGGCAGCACTGAGGCATGTTACCTTGGTCTTTTTGGGGAACCGCACAATGGTTGTCGCTTTGAAGCACGCTGGGACTGTTGCAGTGATGCAGAGCTCCAGAGCTCCAGAGATTGACCGGGACTTTGCCCTGAATGTGTCCGACACTGGTCAACCCGTTGGACTAGCTAGAGCGATGTACCGCTGATTTGCCTGACTACCATACGCTGACTCTCTACTATACTTAGATCGATATACAATATAATTGTAATAAACCAATACACTTGGTACGTAGCACTAAGCTAGATCCTCTGTCTCGAGCCAGTGAACTAACGGGACCTTCTAGCGTACCCTGGAACCGTGGGGAAATTGTGGTGTAAATCAAGAAAATGCATGTGTATTTCATATGAATAATACATTTATTTGGGTAAATTTAGAAGTGTGTATTGATGTGTTAAAAGTGTTCCTATGTACTCCACCCTTTAGATAATTAGAGTGATGGCACAAATGTATTTGCTCAGTAGTTAAGAAAGTGTTCACAAAATGCAGTTGGAGGCCGCGGATGAGTAAATTGGAGAATAGATAACCAAATGACTCCGGAGGAGTGTATTGGGGAATCACTGAATGACCCTCAGGCCGCATGGTGCCGGAGGAAGGAAGAAGCTGTCGCGGCCGGAGGACCGGGCGCAGAAGTGGATCATTGATGGGGGAGGAGGTCACCCTGCCACACAGACATTGAGAGCCGTAAACATAACGATCGCAAAGCACGATCTGGTGGGAAAATACTGGACAGGATGCCGAAAATGACGACAAGGACCACGCGAAGACCAGGCAGAGTTTCAACGGGTTAAATAGGTGTTGGATCCGAGAAGCGGGAGACTTTCGGGTGAACTACTGTCAGGCAGTGAACTGGTTATTCGGTCTGTCGGGTGGAGATCTCGGGCTCCCTGTTCCATGGAATATTTTATTGAAATGTATTGTATCAAAGTAGTCTTCATTAAATCTTTCATGATTCTAAATTCTCTTTTGATTTTGTTATGCACGGGTCCTCTCCGTTTCCCCGGTTGGAGCACAGTTAATATGTGTATCTGAGGATCGGAAGAATAGAGCGAAGATCTGAACACGACAAATTCTGAAAGAATACGCCCATTGGCTACAAATCAATATATGATTGGTTGATCAAATTGTCAATCCAAAAGTACACTCCCATTCAGTTCAAGGGCCAGGGCATTCGCTCAAGGACAGAGAGTACTTTGGTTGAAGGTTATTCTTCCCAGCTACCCAGAAAAATATCTGATTGGTTGCAACACAACATCACTCAAATGTGTAGTGCATGGACCGAGAAAGACCAACAAATCAACGTAACACTGTAATATTACATATCAAGAACACAGATACCGTTCTCATTCATTCATTTTATTTAAATTTGATTAAATTTTAATAATCTTATTAGTTCGATTTTTTTTTGGTTTCATCTGAGGGTTCCAGGGTCTTCTCTGAATACCTTGAAGGACATGACGGTTCACAACTGACGTATTCACACTGGTGCTCAACTCATCAATAACTATAATGTTTTACACTGGTGCTCACTCGCCAATCACTATAATGTATTATTCATACTGGTGTTTACTCACCAATAACTATAATGTAGTCCCACTGGTGCTCAACTCATCAATACATCATGTATTCACACTGGTGCTCACTAACCAATAACTATAATGTACTCACTCATCAATAACTATAATGTATTCACACTGGTGCTTACCTTAAAGGAGTGATGGGGAAACTTTTTAGATCATTCATTAAAATATTAGTTCAAACATTGCATTGTGGGCCTTGCGGTATACCACCGTGTCCACGTGTTAACGAGGAACAGATCACATGGAGCTGCCTCCCCGATCACCTTATCACCTTATCAACTTCTTGGTGTTGGAAGCTTGTTTTGGTACGAGGGTGATAACTGGTTCAAGTCAAGTCAAGTTTATTGTCACTTCACAGTTTACACAAGTATAAAGCAGTGATGTGAAAATCTTATGTGCACTACCCGACGACAGACAGCAGTTAAAAGCAGATAAAAATAGATAAAAATGAATAAAATTGAATAAAGTTAAAAAATAAAAAATAAAAATACAATTTATAAAATGCAAAATATCGGCACAGAAAAGAGAAATATGTATATATAAATCAATGTAATCAAATATACATTGTTATATGCTATACGCCCTTGTTCAGCAGCCTCTAAGCCTCTCTCTAAGCCTATTTGTACGGCACTTGATACTGCGCTATCGCCTGCCTGACGGTAACAGTGAGTACAGTTCGTGGCTGGGGTGGGCATTGTCTTTTATGATGCGTTTGGCCTTGGCCACGCACCGTTGGTTGTATATATCCAGGAGGGAGGGGAGCTCACCTCCAACGATATACTGGGCCGTCCGCACCACCCTTTGAGGCGCTCTGCGCTCGAGTGCGGTGCAGTTCCCGTACCAGGCGGTGATACACCCTGTAAGAACACCTCTTGATGGTGCCGTTATAGAATGTTCTCAGGATGCGGGGGCCCATGCTGAATTTCTTCAGACGCCTGAGGAAATACAGGCGTTGTTGGGCCCTTTTCACCACATGTGTGGTGTGCGTGGACCATGTGAGGTCCTCGGAGATGTGCACGCCGAGGAACTTGAAGCTGCTGACCCTCTCTACTGCAACACCGTCGATGGAGATAGGGCTGTGCTCTCCCCTCTGCTTCCTGAAGTCCACGATCAGCTCCTTGGTCTTCTTGAAGTTGAGGGCGAGGCTGTTCTCCTGGCACCACTGCTCCAGCGATCCGACCTCCTCCCTGTAGGCTGTCTCGTCGTCGCCGGCGATCAGGCCCATCACTGTCGTGTCATCAGCAAACTTGATGATGACGTTGGAGCTGTGCATAGCCATGCAGTCGTGGGTTTAGAGGGAGTAGAGGAGATGGCTCAGCACGCATCCATGGGGGGCTCCCGTGTTGAGGGTCAGTGGCTCTGATGTGGTGCTGCCCATCCTCACCACCTGGCCGACAGGAGGTCCAGTATCCAGCTGCACGTGGATGGGGGCACGCCTAGACCTCTAAGCTTTGTGTCGAGCTTGGCAGGAACTATTGTGTTGAACGCTGAGCTGTAGTCCACAAACAGCATTCGCACATAACACTTATTTCCCTCCAGGTGGGAAAGGGCAGTGTGGAGGGCCATGGCAATTGCGTCATCCGTGGATCTATTTTGACGATATGCAAATTGCCATGGGTCCAGCATGGCAGGTAACACGGAGCAAATAAAGTCCTGGTTGGCTGGCACATTGAAGTTACTTTAGTCTTATTTAGTGTTCCGTTCAATACTAGGATTATTATTTAACGACCTTTATGTGACAACATAATTCAGGTCTTTAACTGACATGCTTTTGGGTTTACTTTGCGGTGGAACAAAATAATGTGAAAACTCAGTCAAGCTCCTGTTTAAGCATTTATTTTTTGGTTAATTTGATATCATTTGATGTTTTACAGGAAAATCGTCTTTACTTTCCCAATAAAGACACCTAAAATGTATTTTGACTGTTCTATTGATAAATGTATATTCAAAAACATATTTTGGCCAAGTCTGTTAAGCCTACAGCTGTCATTTTCTTATCTGATTGAATGAAATCAAATGACAGATCGTATGTGTTGTTTTCATCGGTGTATTCTTGTTTTCACCACTCCCCTAGCACTCCCCGAGCATTTCTTAGAAACGGTGACTTGAATCTACTGCCCCTCCACCCCCCCCCCCCCTGGAGGCTATAAGAGGAGGCAGAGAGCAGGAAGTGAGCTCACATCCTCCCACCGTTCTCAACTGAAGAAGCTGCTGCACTAACGAGGTAGGAAAGAATCTTCTTCACACAACAAACACTCATGAACCTATTTCATGAGTGTCTGCATATAACCGTTCTTCTCAGGGGTTAGGATGATGGGTTACATATATATATGTATATATATAACATATATAAATACTAACCAGTAGATGCAGTTGCGAAGGCAGAGGAGGGCCCCGCAAGGCACGCACTGGGGATGGGGGGGGGGGGGGGGATGGGATGTTGGATGGAAAAAAATCGATATATTCTATGTATTCTTTATTCTTTATATGTATTTTTTTAAGATTTTGCGCTACGCCACTGTATAGATGTGCTTTATTAGTTAGTGTTAAAAAATATAACTACACATATGTACACATTTACAGTATAAATAAATATAAAGATGACGGTATAGCAGTATAGAATAATATAAAGTGTAAAGTGTGTATTTATTTACACTCTGCTTTTCATCAGAGCGGAGCTGGTCTTATAATAATAATAATAATAAATTATATTTATAAGCGCACTTTTAATTTGTGTAGACAAAACTCAAAGTGCTAAAAGTTATCTCTCTGGACCTGGACCATAGTTCTGGACCTGGTCCATAGTTCAGGACATAGTATACCTGTGTATATATATATATGTATAATTTTGCACATATCTCATACATACTCTCATACATAATTTTATACCTGTTTTTATACCTGGTAGACTGTTTTTACATCTTATTCAATCACTGTACATTATATATTACCATGGTCTTTACTGTAACATTTACACTCTGGTTAAATGCCTTAAAAGGGGGGAGAGAGAGAGAGATTTGATTTTTTAACTGACTATTCTTTCAATCTTACATCAAGCAACACATACAAGAAAATAAAAAATTCAAACGTAGAAAATAAAAACATAAGAACATATCAAGTCTCATCAAATCCACTGAACAAATAGGTTGATCTTCCATTGCAGAGCAGAACACATCACTTAGAGCCCATGTGAGGTTAAACTGATGTATGTCCTTCATTTCTTTGTAATAATTCAAATCAATCATGGATCTGGCTTTAACCGTCCTGGTGAACAATAATCTAACATCGATGTCCACTGCTTCGTCAATCTTCTTCTTCCTGCTTACATAGATAGCCTTCATGGTCTGTCCCAAGATAACCTCTAACAATTGACATTTCTTATTTTGCTGACTTTTTGCAAGCAAACACACACACACACACACACACACACACACACACACATGCACTTAGAAGAAGACTTTATGAGGGAAATTCATTCTCTGCATATAACCGTTCTTCTCAGGGGTTAGGATGATGGGTTATATATATATGTATATATATATATATATAACATATATATATATATATATATATATATATATATATATATATATATATATATATATACTAACAGGTAGTATCTTGTAAATTGTTCAAACTTGTTCAAATATTGCGGCAAAGTCAATTAAGCCTACAGCTATTATCCGATTGAATGTAATCAAATGACAGATCGTACGTTGATCGTTGTTTTCATCATCTTGGTTTTTTTTACCACTCGCGGATTGACCAAACTTTATCTCAAGTTCAATGCTTTTACTTTCGAAGAGAAGTCTGCTTCTACAGCTCAAACCTAAATAACGAACAAACTTAAATCAAATCAAAATCAAATTTATTTAGATTTTCGTATTTCCAAAGACTTACACTTGTCACTAAACATGCAGTCAGGTAAGATGATTTGATTTAAAGTCGCAAAAAATACTGGACATTAGCTTGCTAACGCTAAGGAAGTCATTGATTTCAATATGAAACAAAATTCGAAGACGGTAACCTGCAAAATAACAATGTTATATGAATGTTATATCACTTTTTTAAGAGTATAGTCGTAGTGTAGTGTGTCAGTAGTAGTTTATTGTATCCAGTAGTAGGGTATTGTATCCATTAGTAATAGTGTATTGTTTTCAGCAGTAGCCGTAGACCTAAATTGTATCAGTAGAATATTCTATGCAATAGTACTATATTCTATTAAGTAGTAGTACTGTTTTGTATCAGTAATTGTGTATTTTATCCAGTAGTAGTATATTGTATTCAGTAGTATTACTATATTGTATTCAGTAGTAGTACTCTATTGTATCAGCAAGAGTATATTCTATCCAGTAGTAGTATATTGTATTCTGTAGTAGTGTGTTATATCAGTAATAGTATATTCTAACCAGTAGTAGTATATTGTATGAGTAGTAGTACTATATTGTATCAGTCTTTAGCCAGAAATAGTATATTATCTGTAATAGTAGCACTAGGCCTGTATTGTATCAGTAGGACTATATTTATGCAAAGTTGTGTCATTCGATTTTAACCAAATTCGAACAAAATTGGAATTTCTGTCGTATATAATGGCCCTTTAATGGACAGCTTGTGTCATGTTCCATGTGCCAGCAGGAGCAGAGGGAACGTGGCCTTCAGACATGGGAGAGAATGATCCAGAAGAAGAGCTGAGACTGATCCTGATTGGAAAGACAGGAGCTGGGAAGAGCGCCTCAGGGAACACCATCCTGGGCCGGAGTCACTTCCTGTCCAAGTTAAGCGCCAGCTCAGTTACCAAAGACTGCCAGCTGGGGACCTCCGACTACCATGGGGAGGAGGACCAGGAGGAGGCGGGGAGGAGCAGAAGGTGGAAGAGGAGTTTGGTGGTGGTGGACTTGCCAGGTTTTGGAGACACACACCTGAGCCAGGAGCAGGTCATCACGGAGGTCAGCAGATGCGTGGTGCTGACGGCCCCCGGCCCACACGCCTTCCTCTTGGTGGTCCCGCTGGGGCGCTACACAGAGGAGGACAACATGGCCGTCACTCTAATGGCTGCTGTATTTGGTGAAGTGGCGCTCCGTAACCACACGGTGGTGCTGTTTACCCGGGGAGATGACCTGGAGGAGCCGATGGAGGAGTACCTGGCCAATGCACCTCCTAGCCTCAAGGATTTGATTGACAGGTGTGGAGGCAGGTACCACGTTCTGAACAACAAGACCAGTGATGTGGAGCAGGTTAATGAGCTGCTGAGAAAGGTGGAGCAGCTTGTGGGTGACAGTGGAGGGTGTTACACCAACGCTATGTACCTGGAGGCAGAGGCAGCAATCAGGGAGGAGGAGGAGGAGGACAGGATAATGAGGGGGCGGGGCCAAAAGGATGGTGAAGAAGAGAATAAAAAGATGACTAATCCGAGGAGGCGTGTCCTAGAATGGGTTGAGACGGCTGACGAGGGG
>CM051012.1:6441797-6557185 GCA_027704905.1 Muraenolepis orangiensis | reverse complement strand
TATTGTATTCAGTAGTGTGAAACCTGCCTACGCAGTAACTTTGTTACAATCCGGCTACCCATAATTACTATAAATCATGCTGTACATATAATGATAATAATAATAATAATTATTATTATTATTATGCAAGTTGTGTCATTCGATTTTAACCAAATTCGAACAAAATTGGAATTTCTGTCGTATATAATGGCCCTTTAATGGACAGCTTGTGTCATGTTCCATGTGCCAGGCAGGGGGAACGTGGCCTTCAGACATGGGAGAGAATGATCCAGAAGAAGAGCTGAGACTGATCCTGATTGGAAAGACAGGATCTGGGAAGAGCGCCTCAGGGAACACCATCCTGGGCCGGAGTCACTTCCTGTCCAAGTTAAGCGCCAGCTCAGTTACCAAAGACTGCCAGCTGGGGACCTCCGACTACCATGGGGAGGAGGACCAGGAGGAGGCGGGGAGGAGCAGAAGGTGGAAGAGGAGGGTGGCGGTGGTGGACTTGCCAGGTTTTGGAGACACACACCAGAGCCAGGAGCAGGTCATCACGGAGGTCAGCAGATGCGTGGTGCTGACGGCCCCCGGCCCACACGCCTTCCTCTTGGTGGTCCCGCTGGGGCGCTACACAGAGGAGGACAACATGGCCGTCACTCGTACGATGGCTGCTGTATTTGGTGAAGTGGCGCTCCGTAACCACACGGTGGTGCTGTTTACCCGGGGAGATGACCTGGAGGAGCCGATGGAGGAGTACCTGGCCAATGCACCTGCTAGCCTCAAGGCTTTGATTGACAGGTGTGGAGGCAGGTACCACGTTCTGAACAACAGGACGCCCAGTGATGTGGAGCAGGTTCACAAGCTAATGAGAAAGGTGGAGCAGCTTGTGGGTGACAGTGGAGGGTGTTACACCAACGCTATGTACCTGGAGGCAGTGGCAGCAATCAGGGAGGAGGAGGAGGAGGACAGGATAATGAGGGGGCGGGGCCAAAAGGATGGTGAAGAAGAGAATAAAAAGATGACTAAACCGAGGAGGCGTGTCCTAGAACGGGGTGAGAGGGCTGACGACGGGGAGGAGGCATTGTGGACACAGACAGAGACCTTTAGAAGGTGGCACAGCGAGGTGCTTCTATCCCCCAAGGTGCTGCAGAGAGTGAAGGTGGTGGTGGCGGCAGGGCTCACCGGCGTGGTGGTGGGGGCTCTGTGTGGTGCAGCAGTCCCACTAGCAGTGGCAGGAGGAGCATCTCTGGTGGGGAAAGCAGCAGGTTTGACTGCCGCTCAGCTGGCTGGGTCGTCTGTGGGATGGGTAGCGCTAACCTCGGGAAAGACGGCCGCAGGGGCCCTTATCGGAGGGCTTGTGGGGGGCTCTGTGAGTGTTGTGGCTGGGCTAGAAGCTGCCAGTCCTGAGAAAGGAGTTCAAATAGCCCTGGGCCAGGTGGGCCGCATAGGGGTCTTAGCTGTGGGGGTGGCTGGAGGGGTTGGTGTCACCATGGGAGCTGTGGCCATTGTAGGGGCCGCACTAGGGCCTGGAGCTTACGCTGCAGCTACAGAGGCAGGGCCAGCCCTGGTGGGGGCTGTGGGCGAGGGGACTACAGTGGCAGGGGTGGGCCAAGCGGTGGTGGTGGCTGCGGGCGAGGGGGGGCCAGGGGCCCTGGCTACAGTAGCAGGGGTGGGCCAATCGGTGGCGGTGGCGGCTGTGGGCGAGGGGGTGGCAGGGGCCCTGGCTACAGTAGCAGGGGTGGGCCAATCGGTGTCGGTGGCGGCTGTGGGCGAGGGGGGGCCAGGGGCCCTGGCTATAGTAGCAGGGGTGGGCCAATCGGTGGCGGTGGTGGCTGTGGGCGAGGGGGTGGCAGGGGCCCTGGCTACAGTAGCAGGGGTGGGCCAATCGGTGTCGGTGGCGGCTGTGGGCGAGGGGGGGCCAGGGGCCCTGGCTACAGTAGCAGGGGTGGGCCAAGCGGTGGTGGTGGCTGCGGGCGAGGGGGGGCCAGGGGCCCTGGTAACAGCAGCAGGGGTGGCGCCAGGGGCCCTGGCTACAGTAGCAGGGGTGGCGGTGGTAGCGCAGCTGACCGGTGGTCTGGTGGTCAGGGTGGTCAAAGAAAAGGAGAAACAGACAAAGGAAGCTAGCTACAAAGAGCGCAGCATGTATGAAATTAAATGTATGACAACTGGGGTATAGAAAAGGCTTCAATCAATCTAAAAAATAATAATCAACAAAGGCTGAATTTCACATTAATTGAAGATATTTACAATCAATACACATATTGTTCATCTTTCTGCCTTTACAAAAACATTTCACTGATTGTATTGAGTAACTGGGGACTTATAGGTCTTCTTGTGTCCTTCATTTCTAACGTGTATTTTTCAGAGATTTTATAAAGATTTTATAAAAGGAATGAAAAAATAGATATACTATAATTAGGGTGCAAACACAGCGGAGCTGAAAGTTCACCAAGTTGACACTGTTTCAATGTCATTTTACAGCTAAGAATGTGAAAAACGATAGTTCACTTTGGCTTTTTGTTATTCAGTTTCTTAAAGTGGCCTACTTGTTGCAACAATCATTTGCATGAGATGTTCCTTTGCTAACAATTGACAGGCATGTTCACTTTGTTGCAGACATTATTTTGTAACAGATTATTAATGAAGTCATGAAGATCGGGGGCGCGGTTTTGATTAAACCACAAGATACAAGATATTTTATTGGCCATTGCAACATGTACATTGGAATGCTTACTCCCCACTCCCCTCCCGCAGTATACATCTCCAAAACAATACCATCAAAATAATATATACAATAAAAAATAAACAAAAGTTAAATGATATGTACATGTGTTCAATGTTTTTTGTTTTTTGAAAAAATCTTTAAAAGCATTTAAAGTGGCAGTAGTGCAGCAGCATCATGAATACAGTGCGGTAACTATGATGAGTCCAGCAATGTATGGAAGTGTAATGTTAATGACAATGTTATGTGGCAGCACTGAGGCATGTTACCTTGGTCTTCTTGGGTAACGGCACAATGGTTGTCGCTTTGAAGCACGCTGGGACGACAGACTGTTGCAGTGATGCAGAGCTCCAGAGCTCCGGAGATTGACCGGGACTTTGCCCTGAATGTGTCCGACACTGGTCAACCCGTTGGACTAGCTAGAGCGATGTACCGCTGATTTGCCCGACTTCCATAAGCTGACTCTCTACTATACTTACATCGATATACAATATAATTGTAATAAACCAATACACTTGGTACGTAGCACTAAGCTAGATCCTCTGTCTCGAGCCAGTGAACTAACGGGACCTTCTAGCGTACCCTGGAACCGTGGGGAAATTGTGGCGGAAATCAAGAAAATGCATGTGTATTTCATATGAATAATACATTTATTTGGGTAATTTTATAAGTGTGTATTGATGTGTTAAAAGTGTTCCTATGTACTCCACCCTTTAGATAATTAGAGTGATGGCACAAATGTATTTGCTCAGTAGTTAAGAAAGTGTTCACAAAATGCAGTTGGAGGCCGCGGATGAGTAAATTGGAGAATAGATAACCAAATGACTCTGGAGGAGTGTATTGGGGAATCACTGAATGACCCTCAGGCCGCAGGGTGCCGGAGGAAGGAAGAAGCTGTCACGGCCGGAGGACCAGGCGCAGAAGTGGATCATTGATGGGGGAGGAGGTCACCCTGCCACACAGACATTGAGAGCCGTAAACATAACGATCGCAAAGCACGATCTGGCGGGAAAATACTGGACAGGATGACGAGAATGACGACAAGGACCACGCGAAGACCAGGCGGAGATTCAACGGGTTAAATAGGTGTTGAATCCGAGAAGCGGGAGACTTTCGGGTGAACTACTGTCAGGCAGTGAACTGGTCAGTGGCGGCTGGTGCATTTTTCACCAGGGGGGGCTATACCATTTTGCCAGCTATACCTCCCCCCCCCCCCCCGTTGGACTTCACGATCGCGACACCCCCCTCCCCCCCCCCCCATTGGACTTCACGATCGCGACACCCATATATACAGTATATATACCTGCTTGTTTAAATCACTCACGAAAACGATATCAATCACTCAACAAAAATATATATATATCGGCACACACTGACAAAAAACACTGACATATATTTGTGTGTGTGTGTGTGTGTGTGTGTGTGTGTGTGTGTGTGTGTGTGTGTGTGTGTGTGTGTGTGTGTGTGTGTGTGTGTGTGTGTGTGCGTCTGTGTGTTTCCTAGTAGTACACTGTGACGCACACAAATGACGCCTTCCGTGGGGCGCTTTCCACGGGAAGACGTTTTGAGGACGCTGATTGGCTACATTTTATGTCACTCGTTTATATCTTGAATCAGCAATTGGCTAAACTGCTACAGAGACCCGCCTTCGTGGGGCGCATTGAAAAGCGCCCCAGCAGCATCGTCATACAAATGCGCCCTTAAGGCTGCAGTGTACTAGGCGTATGTGTACTAGGAAAAGCATATTATGTTGCGCAAATTATTTTAAAATCATATTTTACACATATTTCTGGGTGCATTCCACACACATATTGACAATTTATATATATGTATATATACATATATATATATATATATATTTTTTTTTTGTGCGTGTGGTTTGGGGGGGGGGGGGGGGGGGGGCGGCGCCCCATCGCCCCCTATGGGCCAGCCGCCACTGGAACTGGTTATCCGGTCTGTCGGGTGGAGATCTCGGGCTCCCTGTTCCATGGAATATTGTATTGAAATGTATTGTATCAAAGTAGTCTTCATTAAATCTTTTATGATTCTCCGTTTCCCCGGTTGGAGCACAGTTAATATGTGTATCCGAGGATCGGATTTCCTCTCTTATCGCATGCAGCCAATAAGGTACGTTTGGTGTTGTGGTTGTTAGCTGTGTGTAGGCTCAAGTCAGGTAGCTAAAGTGCTAACGAAATGTTTGCTAAGTGAGTTTATTATTATTATTATTATTATTATTATTGCAGAAGGATTTAATGTGTTTTGTATGTTAAGTTCATTTTGGTTAACAATATTGTAAAGACATGTGACACTAAGAGACGAAGTAGAAATAATATGGATGTATGTTGTTATTGTTTGATCTGTGATTTATTGTATTTCATGTGTGTGTTTCACAGTTCTCACGGTCTGGATTTGAATAAATCCTACCAGTATCATAAAGAACGCATTGCTGTCATCATTGCATGAGAGGGAATTACAACCTTTATGTGACAACATAATTATTCTCCTCTTCAGTCTTTAACTGACATGCTTTTGGGTTTACTTTGCGGTGGAACAAAATATATATACAATATATGATATCATTTGATGTTTTTTTTTTTTTTAATTTCCCAATAAAGACTCCTATTGGAATTTTCCAAAATGTATTTTGACTGTTCTATTGATAAATTTATATTCCAAAACTTATTTCGGCCAAGTCTATTGTCTAATCTACAGCTGTCATTTTCTTATCCGATTTAATGAAATCAAATGACAGATCGTATGTGTTGTTTTCATTGGTGTATTCTAGTTTTCACCACTAGGGGTCGCGGATTGACCGAACTTGGTCTCAAGTTCAATGCTTTTACTTTCAAAGAGGCGTCTGCTTCTACAGCTCAAACCCAAATAACGAACAAACTTATATCAAACGTGATTTATTTAGATTTTCTTATTTCCAAAGTCTTACACGTGTCACTAAACATGCAGTCAGGTAAGATTATTGGATTTTAAGTCGCAAAAAAATAACGGACATTAGCTTGCTAACGCTAAGGTAGTCGTTGTTTTCAATATGAAACCAAATTCGAAGACGGTAACCTGCTAAATAACGATGTTATATGAATGTTTTATCGCTTTTTTAAGAGTATAGTCGTAGTGTAGTGTGTCAGTAGTAGTTTATTGTATCCAGTAGTAGCGTATTGTATCCATTAGTAGTAGTATATTGTTTTCAGCAGTAGTCGTAGACCTATATTGTATCAGTAGAATATTATATGCAGTACTAGTATATCGTATTGAGTAGAAGTACTGTATTGTATCAGTAATAGTGTATTATATCCAATAGTAGTATATTGTATTCATTCGTAGTATTGTATCAGTAGGAGTATATTATATCCTGTTGTAGTATATTGCATTCAGTAGTAGTACTATATTGTATCAGCAAGAGTATATTCTATCCAGTAGTAGTATATTGTATTCAGTAGTAGTGTATTATATCAGTAATAGTATATTCTAACCAGTAGTAGTATATTGTATCAGTAGTAGTACTATATTGTATGAATATATAGCCAGAAGTAGTATATTATTTGTAATAGTAGCACTAGGCCTATATTGTATCAGTAGGACTATATTCTATCCAGTCAAAGCATATTGTATTCAGTAGCGTGAAACCTGACTACACAGTAACTTTGTTACAATCCGGTTACCCATAATTACTATAAATCATGCTGTACATATAATAATAATAATAATTATTATTATTATTATTGTTATAATTATTATAGTTGTGTCATTCGATTTTAATTTAATTCGAACAAAATTGGAATTTCTGTCGCATATAATGGCCTTAATGGACAGCTTGTGTCATGTTCCATGTGCCAGCAGGAGGGAACGTGGCCTTCAGACATGGGAGAGAATGATCCAGAAGAAGAGCTGAGACTGATCCTGATTGGAAAGACAGGATCTGGGAAGAGCGCCTCAGGGAACACCATCCTGGGCCGGAGTCACTTCCTGTCCAAGTTAAGCGCCAGCTCAGTTACCAAAGACTGCCAGCTGGGGACCTCCGACTACCATGGGGAGGAGGACCAGGAGGAGGCGGGGAGGAGCAGAAGGTGGAAGAGGAGGGTGGTGGTGGTGGACTTGCCAGGTTTTGGAGACACACACCAGAGCCAGGAGCAGGTCATCACGGAGGTCAGCAGATGCGTGGTGCTGACGGCCCCCGGCCCACACGCCTTCCTCTTGGTGGTCCCGCTGGGGCGCTACACAGAGGAGGACAACATGGCCGTCACTCGTACGATGGCTGCTGTATTTGGTGAAGTGGCGCTCCGTAACCACACGGTGGTGCTGTTTACCCGGGGAGATGACCTGGAGGAGCCGATGGAGGAGTACCTGGCCAATGCACCTGCTGGCCTCAAGGCTTTGATTGACAGGTGTGGAGGCAGGTACCATGTTCTGAACAACAGGACGCCCAGTGATGTGGAGCAGGTTCACGAGCTGCTGAGAAAGGTGGAGCAGCTTGTGGGTGACAGTGGAGGGTGTTACACCAACGCTATGTACCTGGAGGCAGAGGCAGCAATCAGGGAGGAGGAGGAGGACAGGATAATGAGGGGGCGGGGCCAAAAGGATGGTGAAGAAGAGAATAAAAAGATGGCTAAACGGAGGAGGCATGTCCTAGAACGAAGTGAGACGGCTGACGACGGGGAGGAGGCATTGCGGACACAGACAGAGATGGAGGAGAGGAGAGGAGGTGCTCTCGGCTTCCTCAGGGAAAGAGGAGAGAGATGGAGAGAAGGATGGAGAAGAATGAGCTGTAGCAGACCTTACGCGCCACCTTCCTCCAGAAGGCTGTGGTTCAGTGAGGTGCCTCTCTCCCCCAGTGTGCTGCGGAGAGTGAAGGTGGTGGTGGCGGCAGGGCTCACCGGCGTGGTGGTGGGGGCTCTGTGTGGTGCAGCAGTCCCACTAGCAGCGGCAGCAGGAGCCTCCGTGGTGGGGAACGCTGCAGGTTTGGCTGCCGCTCAGCTGGCTGGGGCGTCTGCGGGATGGGCGGAGGCTGTTGGCGCCGTCGTAGCGGCAGCCTCGGGAAAGACGGCCGCAGGGGCCGCTATCGGAGGGCTTGTGGGGGGCTCTGTGGGTGCTGTGGCTGGGCTAGAAGCTGCCAGTCCTGAGGAAGGAGTTCACATAGCCCTGGAACAGGTGGGCCTCATAGGGGTCTCAGCTGTGGGGGTAGCTGTAGGGGTTGGGGGCGTCCTGGGAGCTGGGGCCGTCGTAGGGGCCGCAGCCCTACCTGGAGCTTACGCTGCAGTTACAGACGCAGGGCCAGCCCTGGTGAGGGGTGTGGCTGTGGGCGAGGGGCCAGTCGTGGCACGGGCCGTGGCCGGGACCAGCAGGGTGGTGTGTGCTGATTTAGGCCCAAGCTTGGTGTCTGGATCCTGGGGAGGAGTGGGGTCCCGCGCCCTAGCTACAGTAGCAGGGGTGGGCCAAGCGGCGGTGGCGGCGGTGCTAACCAGTGGTCTGGTGGTCAAGATGTTCAAAGAAAAGGTTGGTAGCGGCATAGGGACAAGGGAAGCTAGCTACTCAGAGCGCAGGACGTATGAAATATACTGGAATAAATAAAAAGGCTTCAATCTATGAATTTAGATATATCATATTATATCAGTTATCCAATATCATACAATTAATTGTGTTTATTTTACCAAACAAACAACAATATGGAAGGAAATATTTTCCATAGATGTGCCTTCATGGAATTGTGTGAGATGTGTAATATATAAATGTAATTGTTGAAAACTTTTCATGTACTGTATATTGATATAAATGATATGACATACACACATTTTAGATGCCGTTAGTTGCGAAAAACTATAGCTTTGATGTGTAGTTATACTGATTAGGTAGCCTACACCTTTCCCCAAGCGGCCCCACGGCGGTGGAATGAACTCCCCGCTGATGTCAGGACCGCAGAGTCGCTGCCCCTCTTCCACCGCAGGCCGAACACCTCTCACCTCTTCAGGAAGCACTACCCCGGATCCTTCCTCTCAGCCCTCGTGTCTTACTAGCTCTAGTGGTTACTTCATTGTTTGGTTGTTAGCTCTATCGTGAGTTTTATTGTTCTATTGTTTGCCAACTTATTGTGCTTTTGCCTGAGCACTGCTTCTGTTCTTGGAGACTCTCTGGGAGACTCTTGTAAGTGACTTTGGACAACAGTGTCTGCTAAATGACTGTAACGTAGAAATGAAATGTTTGAAAAGAAGAAATAGCTTGTGCCATTTATTGTTGTTGTCCAGAATACAGATGACAGATGATTGCTATTACACGTCCATTACATTTTTGAGAAAATATGGAGAGCTCGTTGTCAATGGAGGTGACCATTTGTATCAATTGACAACAAAACAACTTCCTTTCAAAATAACAATGGCTGTATTTCACTGTAATTTGAATTACTTTTTTAGAGCTATTTACAATCAATAAACATATTGTTCATTCTGTTCTGACTGATTTCATTGAGTTACTGGGACTTTTAGGACTCCTTGTGTCCTTAATTTCTAACTTTTTTCAATTTTTCAGAGATTTCATTAAAATGTATGCTATGTATTTGCTATTGTAATCAAAATATGCAGCCCTGTAAAGGACCTGTGAAATGTAAAAAAATATATATTATAATACATAAATAAAAAGTATAATACATACATATCGTCAATCATCTGCCACCCTTCATTTGTTTTGGAGGAAACAGCACACACACACACACACACACACGCACACACGCACGCACGCACGCACGCACGCACGCACGCACGCACACACACACACACACACTGAGTCATTGAACATGTTGAGTATGTGTTGAGTTTCCTCCTCGTGAGGTCATGAAGATAGGGGGGCGGGGTTTCGACCAAAGCTTCTGATCGTTGACGTACTATCAGACCACGCCGAATGCGACGTTTTCATTGGACAGCGCCAACTGGTCTCACGACAACAAAAGTCAGGTGACGACCAATCAGAAAGCGTCCCGGGGCCACAGAGTGTTGTTTGTGAATGACGTAATAGGCGAAAACTCAAGATGGCCACGGTTTACTGGGTAATTTGACGTGAACTAGTTGACCAGAATTGAGCCGTGTCAGGGATGTAATGCCAGTGTGTTTTTTAGAGACATCCCGTCGATAAGATAAGAAGTGTGCTGTAGGCGTCGCCAACGCCTCGACTTAATCTCCCGGGGACTCAGTTGTCGGAATGGACGGCCGGGAGTTCATCTCCACCATGGAGAACATGGACTCTAGCTTAGCGGAGCTGGGGGATGAATTCACCCTGGGAGACATCGACGGTTCGTAATACAGTTGTTATTACCATTGTGTTATTGTTGTTATTGTTATGGGAATTCACCATACAGTGTTATCTCTAATACTAAGTGTTGGGTTGAATGACTTGTACACGTGTGCAGTCACCCCACGACCAGGCTGAACGAAGGTGTTGTTATTATTTCGCTGTCAGTCCTCCAGTTAACTTAAAGTTCGCCTGAAATTGTAACGTAATGTAAGTAATACGTAATAAGGAGCTAACGGTGAAAGGGGAACCACAACGTTCCCATACGAGCCTGTACATGTTTTCATAAGATTTTCACTCATTGCTTATACTTGTGTAAACTGTGAAGTGACAATAAACTTAACTTGAACATACGAGGGATTTTCGCACCACGTAGTGGCTGGTTTCACACGCTATTTCTCCCTGGCCTACCTGTTCCTTTATGACCCTTCTTTACTAGCCCCTACCTGCTCTTTAATGACCTGTCTTCACTGTGTAACTCCTACCTGTTCCTTAATGACTTGTCTCTACTGTCTAACCCCTACCTGCTCCTTATTGACCTGTCTCTAACGTCTACCTGATCTTTAATGACCTATCTGCACTAGCTAACCCCTGCCTGCTCCTTAATGACCTGTATCTACTAATCCGCTCTTTAATGACCTGTCTGTATTCACTGTCTTACTTCCACTTGCTACCTAATCACTTGTCTGTGTGCGCTCTAATCCCTACCTGCTCCTCCATGACCTGTCAGTATTCACTGTCTAACCCCTACCTGCTCCTCCATGACCTGTCAGTATTCACTGTCTAACCCCTACCTGCCCCTCAATGACCTGTCAGTATTCACTGTCTCCCCTATCTGCTCCTTAAAGTCCTGTCTCTGTACCGTCTACCAAAACAAAGATGTCCGCACCAAACCCCCCTGACCCAGACGTGTGACTGACAACCACGCTGTCACACAAAAACACTAGGGCTGTGTTAGCAGCTGGCTTCTATTAGGTCCTCTGTGTCTAGGAGAGACAGTCAAAGCGCTGGAATGTGGTTTTGGCAGGGGTCCAAGGTGTGTACTGCGACCTGCTGGCCGGCTATAGAGCAGCCTCTTATTTTCCCTTTATTATCACTGTTGTCATCTGTGCTAGATTTAACCCCCCCCCCCCCCCCACACACACCTCAAGGTTCAAGGTCAGTCGCCTCAAGGTGTGTGTGTGTGTGTGTGTGTGTGTGTGTGTGTGTGTGTGTGTGTGTGTGTGTGTGTGGTGTGTGTGTGTGTGTGTGTGTGTGTGTGTGTGTGTGTGTGTGTGTGTGTGTGTGTGTGTGTGTGTGTGTGTGTGTGTGTGTGTGTGTGTGTGTGTGTGTGGTGTGTGTGTGTGTGTGTGTGTGTGTGTTAAATGTTGATGTTCAGAGTGTTTAACTGGGCACTTGCCGACAGATTTTGGAGCTTGCAGAAAAATCTTTGAAAAGTCTGCGTTTAGAAGTACAGTAGGTGCTCTGTCGTTACGTGTTAACTATGAGTGACGCGCTATCCAAGGAAGTCGCAGCGGCCTCGCGAGTGGCCGATGAATGTCTGGCATGTTAAATATCTGGACCTGTCCGTGAGTCCACATCCTGTAGTGTGAAAAGGCATGTGCCAGGTAACAACACAGCAAACTACTTCTTCTTTCCTTTCGGACGTCCGTGTTGACGGATAAATACTTCCTATTTCACTGCGACTGGTGTCTGCGTCATTTCCCGTGTGATTTCTTGCGTGTGTTTTTACGTGACAAAACGTAGTTTGACCAGGAAGACTCTTCATCCCCCCCCCACGACGCCCCCACAACGGGGAGCGTCGCCATTCAGCCGCGTAGTGTGACATCACAGCGACTCTCAGTCGCCCGATGTCCAAGACAGCGAGTTGTGTAGTGTGAACTGACCGGATGATTGGACAACTTCGAAAAATCGTATAGTCTGGGGAATCCATAAGGGGTCTCATGCCTTTTGCCTGTGTAGTATCCCCAATGCCCCAAGACGAAGCTGGTACATTGTCCTGTCCTTTCGATGAGACGTTGAGCCGAAGCCCTGCCCCCCTGCGGTCACTAAATATCCCATGGAACTCTTCCCTCGAGGTGCTGACCCTGGTGGTGTCAGCTGACCAAAGTTGGGTTCCAGGTCCACGTTAAATGTCCTTGTGGCGTTATAAGAGACGTCTCTAAATTCCCTGAACGGAGAAACGTTGACATTACATTTTTTTACTTCTTGGTTGCTCGGACGGATATCATCTGTGTGTTAGATGGTTGTATAGGGATTAGGTGACCTCTCAACAACTCTACTGCCTTGTGCAAATCAGCAAAAATGCTTAAAAAATTGTAAATTTATATATTTTTCTCATGGCCTCTCTCTTCTGTGTCCATCACATTTGCGACAGGATGTCGCGGCAGTGTAGCTCAGGAGGTAGAGCGGTCGCCTCACAACCGGAAGGTTGCTGGTTTGATCCCCCAGCTCCTCCTAGCAAAAACAGTCGGTGTCCTTGAGCAAGACACCCTAACCCTAACTGCTCCTGACGTGCTGGCTGTCTCCTTGCATGGCTGACTCCGCCGTTGGTGGTTGAATGTGTGTATGAATGGGTGAATGTGAGGCGCGACTTGTAAAGCACTTTGGATAAAAGCAGAGCAGGGTGGGTGAGCAGGGTGGGTGTGTGATGTAGTGGTGTTGCAGCAGGGTGTGGTGTGACCTAGATTGGGGGGGGCGGGGTGCTTTGTCATCAGGACATTGTGGTATTGTTAGTATTAAATTAGTTATTACTCAGTCATTCATACACACAAGTATGAAACCAACCTTTCTGTGAAGAATGCTGCTAGACAACCAGTCCTATGGGCCTCTCCATCCTTCTGTCTGTCTCCCTGTCTCTCTCACTCATTCTCATTCCATTTCAAGTGGCTTTATCTGCATGGGAAACGGTACATTGCCAAAGCATCTTCAATTTAAAGTGCAATAACAATCTGAAAATGTATCTACTATCTCTCCGTCTCTCTACCTACAGAGATGCTCCAGTTCGTCAGTAACCAGGTGGGGGATTTCCCAGAGCTGTTTAACGACCAGATGAACTCCACTGCCCCCCTACAGTCCACCCCCACTACCCAGCGCTCGGCCCCCCCCCAGACCCCAGCGACCCCCGTCACCCCCCAGACCCCCACCCAGGCCGTGTATCAGACTACCAGCGTGGGCCTGGCCCCGTCCCAGTCGCTGAACCCTCAGTCCCTTCCCCTTACCCCTCCGCTCACCCCAGTCCAGACCGTCTCGGTGGTGTCCCCAGTCGGACAGCAGCAGCAGCAGCAGCAGCAGCAGCAGCAGCAGCAGCAGCAGCAGCTGGTCACACGCACCCCACCGCTGCTCCAGCCGAGACCCCACACCCTGCAGTCCATCCAGCCCCAGCCCCAGCAGATGACTCAGCCCACCATCCAGGTACTACTAGCCATGTTAGCTAGGCCCCCATCCAGGTACTACTGACCTGTCTCTGTATTCCCTGTAAGTCTTTTATATATTGTATATATTTGTATATACATAGTTTATTGCAGTTTTTCTATTTTTTATTTCTATTGTATTTTGCACAATTTCTGCATAGCACTGCCACTTTCATGTCACTGCATATCCTGTCATATGTGCCGGTTGAGGCCAAAATGATTAGCCCCCCCAGCCTAAAATTCTTCCCTATGTTTGCAGCATTGATAAAACTTGATATAATCAAACATTCACCAGTGCTATTTAGTAGCTTTTGGAATATAAAATAAGTTTTTAGGCTTGCTTTAAATCAAATATAGTGAAAAAATATTAGCCCCCATGTGAATGTTTCTTTCAAAACACACCTAATCAACCAATCAGCTTTCAAACCACACCTGTGCAGTCAATTGGCTTCCTAACAACACCTGAGCATTCAATCAGCATAAAAGGACTGAACACATTGTTGAGAGGGACTATCCTACTACTCTTACTCACCATGCCAGAGACAAAGGAAATCAATCTTGAGCTCAGAAAGAAGATAGTGCAAGCTCATGATAAGGGGGAAGGCTACACTGCCATTTCCAAGTGTTTCACAGTGTCTAGAACCGCTGTACGTTGCATCATTGCTAAGTACAAGGAGGCAAATTCTGTAAGAAACAAACCTGGGCGTGGTCGAAAGCGCAAGATTTCAAGAACTCTGGAGAGGAAAATAGTCAGATGTCAGCAAGAAGCCCTGGACATCTGTCAAGATGATTGTTGCTGACCTGGCCTCTTCTGGAGTTGATGTTTCAAGGAACACGGTTGTGAGGGCTCTTCATCGTAGTGGGCTTCAGGGCCATCGGCCCAGAAAAACCCTTTTAAAAAGAGAGCGGCACATCAGAGCCAGACTGAGGTTTGCCCGTGAACATTTGAAAGGTAAAGATGAGTTTTGGAAGTCTGTGCTTTGCTCTGATGAGACTAAACTGGAACTGTTTGGGCACATGGATGTTGCTTATGTTTGGCGAAGAAAGGGAGAGGCCTTCAACCCTAAGAACAAAGTTCCTACAGTTAAACATGGTGGTGGGGGCATCAGGCTGTGGGGCTGTTTTGCAGCCTCAGGCACAGGGAGCCTTGTTCGGGTGCATGAAAAAAGAAAATTATGTTTAAATTTTGAGGGATAATATGAAGAAATCTGCTCTTAGTCTAGGCTTAGGTCGTCGCTGGGTCTTCCAACAAGACAATGACCCAAAGCATACATCAAAATTGGTCCAACAGTTCCTAAAGGACACCAAAACCAAGGTCCTGGAGTGGCCTGCACAGAGCCCAGATCTCAATCCTATTGAGAATCTGTGGCGGTGCTCAAAGTGAATGTCCATGCTCGGAAACCACGCAGTTTGGACCAGCTGGAACAATTTGCGATGGAAGAATGGGCCAAAAAGAGGTTGTTCAAGTCAAGTTTATTGTCACTTCACAAGTAGTATAAAGTATAAAGCAGTGGGTGAAAATCTTATGTGCAATACCCGACGACAGACAGCAGTTATAAAAAATAGAATAAAACAGAATAGAATAAAGAAGTTAAAAAATAAAAATGCAATTTTTCTAAAATACAATATATCGGCACAGAAAAAGAGCAATATGTATATATAAATCAATGTAATAAAATATACATTGTTATATGCTATACGCCCTTGTTCAGCAGCCTGATGGCCTGACTGTGGAAGCTGTCTCGGAGTCTATTTGTACGGCATTTGATACTGCGGTATCGCCTTTGTTGTCAGTTGTGGCTCAGAAAGGGTACACTATTGACTATTAATAATTTTGGACGTGTCATTTTTGCCATTTCTTGTTTCAACTCAGTGCATCAATAAAATATCCTAATCAAACTTAGACATTTCGTCTTTATTATTTTGGAAACAAATACACTATAAACACTTGTTGTTAATGGTAATTTCCATGGAGAAATCAAGGGTTTTGTCTGATTTCACAAGGGGGGCTAATAATGTTGGCCTCAACTGTATGTGACAAATACAGATCTTGAATGTTGACGTGACTCCAGATAGAAACGTATGAATGTTCTTTGCCCAGGTGCACACCCAGGGCATCCCCATGCAAACCCAGAGCTTCCCGGTTCACACTCTGGTTCAGACGCAGTGCCAGACCCCCATGCCCATCCAGACCCAGGCGCAGACGGTCATGATCAGCAGTGGAGGCCAATCACGGTTCATCCAGAACCCTCTCATCTGCCACCAGAGCCCCGGCCACAGTTTCCAAGGTACCAAGTCGAACCAAATATATGTAGCTAGAAAATAGGTGGAAATAAAACAATATAATATAATAATGAATATAATAATGTAGCATTTCTATATATATATATTTGTACCTCAACAGTCAATATTTTTTTTAAGTATAATTCAGTATATATACATGTTTTCTATGTGTTCTTTTAAATTCTTTCTTGTTTACATTTTGTAAACTGTTACAAATAATGTAAATTGTAATAACAGTGTAAAAATGTGTTTTTTAACCCGAACCCTTGGCCCTGTCTAATGGTTTGGCTCCTCCTCCACCAGTCCTGCAGCCTCAGATGCAGAGCATCATGACTCCACAGCTCCAGCCAATGACCATCCAGCACCAGAGGGTCCTCACGCCCACTACTGTCCACGCGATGCAACAGCAGATGCAACAGCAGATGCAGCAGGTAGGCTGTGTGCTTCAATGTAACACACGCATGCAGCCTGTGCCTGTCATTTAGCAAAATGGCCCGCACAGCTGTCCTGTGTGAATGACCGCTGGTATTGAAATGGTGTCAAATCCATGAGCCAATCACAAAACTTAATCTCAAGTCAAGTTTATTGTCACTTCACAGTTTACACAAGTATAAAGCAGTGGTGTGAAAATCTTATGTGCAATACCCGACGACAGACAGCAGTTCTAAAAAATAAGATGAAAATAGAATAGAATAAAGTTAAAAAATAAAAATGCAATTTATAAAATGCAATATATCGGCACAGAAAAAGAGCAATATGTATATATAAATCAATGTAATAAAATATACATTGTTATATGCTATACGCCCTTGTTCAGCAGCCTGATGGCCTGACTGTGGAAGCTGTCTCTGAGTCTATTTGTACAGCACTTGATACTGCGGTATCACCTGCCTGACGGTAAAAGTGAGTACAGTTCGTGGCTGGGGTGGGCAATGTCTTTTATGATGCGTTTGGCCTTGGCCACGCACCGCTGGTTGTATATATCCAGGAGGGAGGGGAGCTCACCTCCAACGATATACTGGGCCATCCGCACCACCCTTTGAAGCGCTCTGCGCTCGAGTGCGGTGCAGTTCCCGTACCAGGCGGTGATACACCCTGTAAGAACACTCTCGATGGTGCCGTTATAGAATGTTCTCAGGATGCGGGGGCCCATGCTGAATTTCTTCAGACGCCTGGGGGGCCCTTTTCACCACGTGTGTGGTGTGCGTGGACCATGTGAGGTCCTCAGAGATGTGCACGCCGAGGAACTTGAAGCTGCTGACCCTCTCTACTGCAACACCGTCGATGGAGATAGGGCTGTGCTCTCCCCTCTGCTTCCTGAAGTCCACGATCAGCTCCTTGGCCTTCTTGACCTGGAGGGCGAGGCTGTTCTCCTGGCACCACTGCTCCAGCGATCCGACCTCCTCCCTGTAGGCTGTCTCGTCGTCGCCGGCGATCAGGCCCATCACTGTCGTGTTGTCAGCAAACTTGATGATGACGTTGGAGCTGTGCATAGCCATGCAGTCGTGGGTGTAGAGGAGAGGGCTCAGCACGCATCCTTGGGGGGCTCCCGTGTTGAGGGTCAGTGGCTCTGAGGTGGTGCTGCCCATCCTCACCACCTGGCGGCGGTCCGACAGGAGGTCCAGTATCCAGCTGCACGTGGATGGGGGCACGCCTAGACCTCTAAGCTTGGTGTCGAGCTTGGCAGGAACTATCGTGTTGAACGCTGAGCTGTAGTCCACAAACAGCATTCGCACAACAGTTCTTTCCCTCCAGGTGGGAAAGGGCAGTGTGGAGGGCCATGGCAATTGCGTCGTCCGTGGATCTGTTTTGAATCTGCCTTTGCATTTGTATGGCTTTTTGTGTGTGAAAGGGGCTTACGCTGTATGGTTCTATATACTGTATGCTTCTATATGCTGGCGTAAAACACACTCTATGCATTACACTAGTAGTACGTGAGTAATGCTTCATTTATATTAAGCATTACTTACTTATTACATTAGTACTTTGTTGTTGTTTAGGCTTTTAGATATTGGCTTAACATTACCAAGGGGACACACCAATGAATGCTTGTATGTTTGTTATGAATATGAATGTTTGTTATAAATGTTGCATAAGTTATGTATACGGCAGTCAAAATAAAGTAATGTTGATCTGGAACCGGAAAGCGCAGCAGGCTGAGGCTGTTTTGTCTCCGTTCAGGTTCTGGTCCAGCAGCCTCAGATCTTGAAGACTGACTCGCTGGTTCTGACCACACTGAAAGCCGACGGGACGCAGGTTCTGTCCACCGTACAGAACCCCGGCAGTATCACCACGCTCACCACGCCCCTCCAGACCACATCACTGCAGGTATGGATAATAGAAAAACAAATGTAGTTTGCAAACGTCACTTGAGAAGCTTGAGATTTAACGGGAGTGACTCCTCTTCCCTTAGACGCTCATGGGCAGCAACATTCTCACCACGGTTCCCGTCATGATGGGGGGAGGGGACAAGATGCCGATCAAGCAGTTGCAGACAAGCTCCACCCACTGCATCACCAGCTCCAGAATGGGCGTGGAGCAGATGCAGATGCAGACCATGATGGGCGGGGTCATGCATGGGGGCGTGGTTAAGGAGGGGGAGAGGCGCACCACCCACAACATCATTGAGAAGCGCTACCGCTCGTCCATCAACGACAAGATCCTGGAACTTCGCGACCTTGTCATGGGCAACGATGCTAAGGTATGTTGGATATCTAGCAGGTTCCTAAGTGTTCCTTACGGGTTTCTAAGTGTTTAAAGCGTGCTGGTTTTATTTCAGATGCACAAGTCTGGCATCCTGCGGAAGGCTATCGACTACATCAAGTACCTGCAGCAGAGCAATCACAGGCTGCGACAGGAGAACTTGGCCCTGAAGATGGCCAGTAAGAACAGTATGTCTCCCTCGGCCAATGGTTACGCCTTACACACACACACACACACACACACACACACACACACACACACACACACACACACACACACACACACACACACACACACACACACACACACACACACACACACACACACACACACACACACACACACACGCGCTATGAAGGGTTGCAAAGCTATTTACCAATGATACTCTCTACCCACTCCCCCTCCTGTAGAGGGTATGGTCTTGTCAGAGGACGTGGACCTCAAACAGGAGGTGGTTATGATGTCACCTCCTGCATCCGACTCTGGGTCCAGCTCGCCTCAGTTCTCCCCCTACTGTGTGGACTCTGAACCTGGAAGTCCCTTACTGGACCATGAGCTGGTACACACACACTTTTCCTTGCATCCTTTTTTAGTCTCTCTCTTTGGTATTTGGTTAAAGCATTATTAAAAGGATCCGCGGAAACACCAGTACAGGTTTTTACACTCTCTCCCTCTCTCAGATGAAGAACGAACCTGACTCGCCCTCCTCGGTGGGAGCAATGGACGCGTCACGCCTGCTGCTGTGTGCCATCACATTCCTCTGCCTCTCCCTCAACCCCCTGCCCTCCATGCTGGGGCCCCCCGACCCCGGGGCCGGCCTGGGCCCCTCACACGGCCCCTCTAGGACCCTCTCCTGGTTCCCTGCCCACACGCAGAACTTCGGTGAGGGAACCTCCGGTTCTGCCTCCTCCTCCTGTTTTTTTTTTTAAACTTATTCTTAGAATTATTTAGCAGATGCTTTCATACAAAGGGACTTGCAGTGAATATTGTTCAGGTTTGCGTGTCATCAAAGGACAACACCCGTCTAAATGATGAACCGTCGTGAACTGGCTTCACTAAAATATCAGTTTTGGGCCTTTTGTGATAAGACAAGTACTTGTATAAGATTCACTTAAACGTTGTCCATATCGCTCAAAACTGACCGATGCAAAAATGTATTCCAAAAGACTAGCTGCTATATTGGTATTGGTTATGTTTGTGGCATTAGTTTGTTCACAGACCAGTCTGGTCCATTACGGAGCAGGTAGGGTTCACAGACTAGACTACCCTGCGTTGCTACTATGGTTACTATTGTTAGTGTTGTTGTTATTCTCATTAATTAACCCCGCCCCCTCCTCCTCCTTCTGCAGCGACGTGGCTGCGGTGTATGTTGCCGTGGGTGATGGTGTGGGTGCTGAGCGGGGTGGGTGCGGTGTGGGGGTGTGTGAGGGTGCTGTACCTGTGGGAGCCGGTCACCCCCCTGCACTCCCCCGGGTCCGTCTCCTTCTGGAGACACCGCAAGCAGGCCGACCTCCACCTGCACCGGGTGAGTGGGACACAATCCAGACCTGTACCTAGTAGAGACCAGTCAATATTTATACAGAATGCCGACACGATAACCTAGCTATTATTATTAGTTTTTAACAATGTAAATAAATTCACTGTACTAAAATATTAAACTACAAGCTGTAGCTCTGTCTAAGCTTTGTTTATTAATGATCATTATGTCCAAAGTTTGTGTACAAAGAAACTAAAACGAAAATGGCATATTGAAGAACATAGTGCAACTGCAACATTGAATCTAACTGTGTTTAAAAGGTAAGAGGTCGACCCGTTTTCCCAGTGCAATGAGTTTGCATGCAGGCGACTTTCCCACTGGGGTGCTTTGTGAAGAAATCCTAAACCTTGCTTATTTTGTGCTGAATCTGTAAATAAAAAAGGTTTTAATTATGAAGGAACCAACCAACTTTGCATTAGTGTATGTTACTAACTGTATACTTATCAATGCTTATATGCACAGCCAACCTTGCTAATGTGCAGTGGCTGTGTGTGATGTCTTGTCTAACTATAACCTCTGCATATGCGTCAGTCTCCATTGTGCTTGACTTTATTCCAAAGTTTACACATAGGGCCCAGCATAATTTTTGTAAACATCTGGAATGATTCATTTTTACGTTAAGTAACGTGCATTTGCTGATGTTACCCACCACAGTTGCTGTAATGTTGATCGATTTGTACCGTATATCTCTCGTTGCATGACAAACTTGTGTGACCTTTGACCGTATAACTTTGGGAGAGCCTATGTTTAGTGTGTTTCCAGCATTTCAATACATTAACTAAATAGGAATTGTGTGAACAGTCGCCACTGTCTACTTGTAGGTAACACTGCCAACTTCTGACACAGCAGAGCTAAACGTTGACCCTAGGAACGCCCTGCTGGTCACACTAGGATGAGACCTCTACCTAGTAGACAGGCTGGTCAAACTAGGATGAGACCTCTACTTAGTAGATAGGCTGGTCAAACTAGGATGAGACCTCTACTTAGTGGACAGGCTGATCAAAGTAGGATGAGACCTCTACTTAGTAGACGGGCTGATCAAACTAGGATGAGACCTCTACTTAGTAGACGGGCTGATCAAACTAGGATGAGACTTTGTCTTGTTAGACAGGCTGATCAAACTAGGATGAGACCTTGACTTAGTAGATGGGCTGGTCAAACTAGGATGAGACTTCTACTTAGTGGACAGGCTGATCAAACTAGGATGAGACCTCTACTTAGTAGACAGGCTGGTCAAAGTAGGATGAGACCTCTACTTAGTGGACAGGCTGATCAAACTAGGATGAGACCTCTACTTAGTAGACAGGCTGGTCAAACTAGGATGAGACCTCTACTTAGTGGACAGGCTGATCAAACTAGGATGAGACCTCTACTTAGTAGACAGGCTGGTCAAACTAGGATGAGACCTCTACTTAGTGGACAGGCTGATCAAACTAGGATGAGACCTCTACTTAGTAGATGGGCTGATCAAACTAGGATGAGACCTCTACTTAGTAGACAGGCTGGTCAAACCAGGATGAGACCTATTCTTGGTAGACAGGCTGGTCAAACTAGGATGAGAGGCTGGTCATCTGCTGAAGGCAAATATTATACATTATAGTCAAGGTGAACTTTGGGGTCACCCCTGTTTATGTTGATGGTCTACATGTGTGACGTCACAGTGGGCTGTGCCTGACTCCGCCCCCCCCACCTCCCTGCAGGGAGACTATGCAGCGGCGCTGGGAAGCCTGGAGACCTGTCTGTCGGTGCTGAGCCGGGCGCTGCCCTCCTCCAACCTGGACCTGCTCTGCTCCCTGTCCTGGAACGTGGTGCGCTACGGCCTGCACCGACGCACCCCGCTGGGCTGGCTGGTGCACCAGGTGGGCGGGAGGCTGGAGGGGGAGGAGGCCCGCACCAGCGCCCGGGACGCCGCGCTCGTCTACCACAAGCTCAGCCAGCTCCAGCTAACCGGTGGGTAGCGCTTTCTCCATACAGTAGTCTGCAACCCGTTCCAACCACAAGACCAACACGTTTGTTTCAGCGTAACGCTAGTGTCACTAGAACCTGCTGAAGGAGGTAGAGAGCCCCGTTATCAGCGAGGCGTGCTAACCGCTAGTGTCTCTCTACAGGGAAGCTACCCCAGCGCAGCAGCCTCTGGGCTCCCTCGCTCTGTCTCTGATGTGCTATCGGCTAGGTGTGCTAATGGCTAGGTGTGCTAGAGGCTAGGTGTGCTAACAGTGACTGTCTCTACAGGGAAACTGCCCCAGCGCAGCAGCCTCTGGGCTCTCTCTGTGTCTCTGAGCGCTGTGAACCTGAGTGAGAGTGCTCTGGGAAACATGGCCCCCGCCCAGCTGGCGCACATCTATGTCACCGCGGCAACCGCCCTGAGATGCGTGCTGGGACACCACCTCTCCTGCCTGCCGGTGGGTAGCTTCCTCATTTAGATTAAGATCTGTCTTGTACATTGTTTAAAGCCACATGAGAAATGTGTAAATATTTTCTTTCCACCTATTACTCTCAACAGTCCAGTGTATCCATTTAGTTATAATATTGCATTACACGTGAACATGAAACACAAGATGGATGTATTTTATAGGTATTATTAATGTGCATAATAGCATTGTTTGGGTTAATTGTTATTACAAAACAAACTGTATTGAATATTGCATGTAAAAGTTATACTCTTGTTTCCTGTGCTCTGATTGGTTGGTCCGTTTCCCAGGGTTACTTGTTGAGCTGTGCTGAAGGCCTGGCCAACCAATCGGAGCCCAAGCCCCTCCCCGACGGTCTGCGCTGGCTTTTCACCCCATTGGGCAGGCAGTTCTTCCTGAGCTGTGATTGGTCGGTGAAGTCAAAGGACTGCGACGGGCTCTACAGCACCCAGAGAGCCACAGGTATGACATCACAGCGGTTGAGCCAATCGGAGTGCTTTGCCTATGCCTCCTATAAAGCTATCGTGGGGATATGACAATATTGAATGTTGTATAACAGGATATATAATTTCCCGTCTGGAATGAACAAAGTACCATCTTATATGATCACATTTAATGTTGTGTAATTATGATGATGGTGTTGTTCTTCCAGCCGACCCCCTGGGTCTGCTCCACCGCTCCTTCTGTGAGAAGCTTCTGGAACGGACCGCTCTCTCTCTGATCCAGCCGCACAGTGATCCTGCAAGGTAAGACCCCTAGACCTCACCTAGACCCCCTAGACCTCCCACCTAAACCTCTTACACCTCCCACCTAAACCCCTTACACCACATCACTAGACCTCGTCCAGACCCCTAGACCACATCACTAGACCTCGCCTAGACTCCCTCGAAATCCCACAGACCCCTAGACCACCACCCAGACTTCCCCTAGACCACCACCTCTACAGACCACCACCCAGACTTCCCCTAGACCACCACCTCCACAGACCACCAGCCTAGACTACAACATTAATTTATTAATCTATTTGTTTATTTAAAACCCCCCCCAAAAAAGTAGTTCTAAATGGCTCTGTGTCTTTCTGTGTATATCTGCGTCTCTCCCAGGGAATTCTGCAGTGCATTGGAGTTCCTACAGCTGTTGGAGCGTTGCACTGAGGACCCGCCCTCCTCCGCCCCCTCCTTCCCTGCTCCGGCCAATCACAGCAGCACGCCAGGTAGCCACCGCCCAATCACACGCCACCGTGTTGCTCAGCACCTCCTGGTGTGGGCTCAGGATATTTAGTGTACAACTTTTCCAGTTTCTGAACAATTACAATGACATCGCCATGGGAACTCAAATCAATCTGTTAAAAAGTAGTAGTAGTAATAATACTACTACAAAGCTAGAGTACTACTAGGATCTGATACTCCACGAACACCAATCTGGTCAAGTTAAGAATGTCATGAGACTGTCATGAGATCCACTTTTACAGTTAGGACACCGTTTTGATTGGCTGCTGTTGGTGTGGCAAGATGATGATTGATCGTTAACGACCTTGTTGTTGTGGTGGCCAGTCACAGACCCCGTCTGCCGTTGGTGGGCGTCGGCCCTCAAGGCTGCTGTCCATTGGCTGAAGGGCGACGATGTCACCGTGAGGTCACTGCTGGCCGAGGTGGAGCGGATGCCCCGCGCCCTGCACAACCTGGAGTAGGTGGTTGGGGGGGGGGGGGTGGGTGGGTGTGGGTGTGTGGGTGGGTGTGTGTGTGTGTGTGTGTGTGTGTGTGTGTGTGTGTTTTGAAAGAAACGCAAAAAGAGCATAAACTCAAAAAAAGGTTACTTTACCTCTCCCATCTCTCTCTCTCCCCCCCAGCCACCCCCTCCCCCGGGCGGTGCATGTGCTATGCAAGGCTGTGCAGCAGAGTCTGTGTGTCCAGAAGGGGGAGGGCTGTCGTCTGTCTCTGTGTGACCGGGCGAGCAGTCTCCTCGCCTCCTCCCTCTCCATCCCCCCCAGCAGCACAACCCACTGGCTCAACACGGTACTGCAGGAACATACATTGACGGACGGACACAGACAGCTGACTGAACCCCAAACTAAATTCTCCCTTCCTGCCACTAGGGGGTGGAGCTCCTGGTGTGTGACCTCCTGTTGACCCTGCGGACCAGCCTATGGCAGCGAGGGGGCGGCGGCACCAACGGAGAGCCCGGCCCGGCCCCTGCATCCCAACTGGCCGGTTTCCAGAGAGATCTGAGCGCGCTCAGGAGACTGGGACAGAGCTACAGGCAGGCGCAACACAAGGTACAGTACTAGTTCACCAATAGGAGTTAAACAGTGGTAGTTCACCAGTAGGAGTGTGTTAACTAGTAGGCGTGTGTGTCCAGGTGTTCCTTCATGAGACCACAGTGAGGTTGATGGCAGGTGCTAGTCCCACCCGGACTCACCAGCTGCTGGAGCACAGCCTCCGCCGCAGAACACACACTCCATACACTACAGGTAACACACACACATACACACACACACATTCAAGACTTTCTGCTAACTCTATTTCTCCTTCCCTCATGTCTCTTCTTCTCTCTCTCCATAGAAGGCGGGTTCTTTGGAGAAAGGGAGAGGGCACATGCTATCTTGCTAGCCTGCAGGCACCTCCCTCTGTCTCTGCTGGCTCCACCCGGCCAGCGGGCCCGCCTGCTGGCTGAGGCCAAGCGCACCCTGGAGCGGGTAGGCGACCAGCGCTCCCTGCAGGACTGCCAGCAGTTCCTCCTCAGACTGGGAGGGGGCACCAGCATTGCAGCCTCCTGATGGAGCTCAGCCTAGGGGCCTAGGGCCTCGTGATAGAGCTCTGTCTAGGGCCTCCTGATAGAGCTCTGTCTAGGGCCTCCTGATAGAGCTCTGTCTAGGGCCTCCTGATAGAGCTCTGTCTAGGGCCTCCTGATAGAGCTCTGTCTAGGGCCTCCTGATAGAGCTCTGTCTAGGGCCTCCTGATAGAGCTCTGTCTAGGGCCTCGTGATGGAGCTCTGTCTAGGGCCTCCTGATGGAGCTCTGTCTAGGGCCTCCTGATAGAGCTCTGTCTAGGGCCTTGTGATAGAGCTCTGTCTAGGGCCTCGTGATGGAGCTCTGTCTAGGGCCTCGTGATGGAGCTCTGTCTAGCGCTGACAGCCACACACACACACACACTCACACACAAGCAAACACACACAAATGTACACATTAAAACGTGACCAAACACACACACGTACACATGTTGTGCTCCCTATGATCTGTTCTGATAACTTAACGGGCTGTTGAGGTTCCCAGTAGGACAGCTGTGGCTGTGGTTGATACAACTACTGCTCAAGGGAAGTACGATGAATTTGGCCTCTAAGGGAAAGGGAAGGAGATAATACTAATGCTGTCGGGTCCCGTCTACCTCAACACAGTAGCGCCATTCTGCACCTGGTCTGGTTCACTTATACTGTCAGGAAATCGCTTGCACGGCAGCTTTTACACGACTATTTATCACCGTTGTTTAGGTGAAGCTTTTAGCCCAAGTGACTTGTGGCACGGGTCATTTGGGAGCAGGTAGGGATTAGATGCTTAAGTATGTTTAATGGCAAACTGGGGACATTGGGGGTCGAACCCAGAACCTTCTGTATGGGGAGCAGCCGAGGCCACCAAAGCTAACCGCTTTATAGGACTGTGGCTTTGCTGCTCGCTGGGAAAGAACAGAGGGTGGAATTATTGTAAAAGATGTATTTACAATCATGTGTCCCGTTTCGTAGGCCACTGTTTTACACACACACACACACACACACACACACACACACACACACACACACACACACACACACACACACACACACACACACACACACACACACACACACACGCGCGCGCTAACTTGAATTAGCGGTTTACATTCCTGCAGTGTGGTTGTATATAAGTTGTACATAGTCCTATGGAAACATGAGTTTAGGGTGGTGGAGTTAAGGTTTAAAGTTTGGGCAGGTTAAGTTCAGTTAAGGGTTTGGGAGGTTACGATCAGAGTATGGTCTAGGAAGTGGCCTACAGCAGTGGTGCCCAACCTTGGGGCCACATATGGTGTCGCAGGAGATTGCTGACATAAGCTATAGGTATTTGATGATCCGTTTTAGCATAAGGCAGATATCCGCCCTCTAGCGCCCTGTAGTGTGAATACACTGAAGAAAATACTTTTGCGGACGCTTGTGATACAGAAGTGATTTTAATTTTTTTATTTTTAGAGATGTGGTCTTAGTATGACGTGTGGACTCCTGGTTACCCTTACCTGGAAATTAAGGGTTGTTTTTACTTCATGTTTGCGCTTCCTAATTCACCTAAAAAGGCTTGGATTTGACGTTTCCTTTGTATCCTTTTTTTTTTGGCCTTTTATGTTCATATTTAATGTTTCCTCTTAACATTTTCTTGTGAGAAATGATATTTTAGTTTTTCATGCAAACCTGGCAGCACCGAGTGATAAAGAAGATATATTTATAAATATCAAAATGTAGATCTTATTGGAACGCCGCGGTCTACAATTGGCAATCGTACAACATCTGAAAACCTCAGAATATAAGTAATATTATGTTACAAAATGTCTTGTTTCTTTTATGTGTTGTATTTTTCGATGTGTATGTTTATGTGGATTTTATTTTTAAATAAAACACAATGGCAACGGCTGACGCATCTGGTCTCTTTTTATATTCAATGAATATAGAAACTACTTTAAATGTAGTTTATCCAGTTAATATATATTAAAAACTACAGAGCCCCTAAATTCCCAAAAGTTATATATTTTGAATAATAACCATAATAATAACTTGTGCAAAGCGGAATCCCAAATGTATGGAAGCCCGTTTCCGCCACAAAAAAGTCACAGTATCTTATAATTATGACTTGACTATCTTCATGGTGTATAGCCTATTGACTGAAGCTTATGACTGAGCTTGAGCTTAAGATTATGACTTAATGTCTCATAATTATGAGATAGGTAAGTCATATTCATGAGATAGTTAAGTCAACTCCCCCCTGTTGTCCAGAGGAACGGACCTCTCCCCTGTATATAGTTCAATGTCTATAGTTCTGTTTACAAACCTATACAAACTGTATAGGTACCTATATATACCTACCTACCTGTACATATTACTGTTTGTTGAGTGGGCTGTATTGGCCTACACTGTCTTTAGTTCCTTTTCCAAAGTTACACAAGCAGGCTGTTGGAGGGCTATAGATACCTGGGTGTTCAGCTCAACAACAGACTGAACTGGAGATGTAACACTGAGGCTGTCGGCAGAGCAGACTACTGATTGAGGAAGTGTAGTGTAGGGTCCCCATGAAATTCCTGGAAAAGTCGTGGAATTTTAAAAGTACCAATTTCCAAAGTCATGTAAGGGAGTATATTAATTGAAAGTTAGATTAGATTTTGTTGTATGTAGGGCTATGAAAATGATGTGATTGTGCTCTTCCATGTGTACATTCTCATGTTAATCCCTGCAGTGTGATACAGTTTCCACTTAAATTGACATAGCCTAACTAGTCCATTTTATTTTCATTCAATAATTAGGCCCAACCGGTGGAGTAACCTATGAAATTTTGTGTACCTGTCGGTTGTGAAAGGTCATGGAATCGTATTTAACCTTGAAAAGTTATGTAAACGTTTTTAAATGTTGTCAGTGTCATAGTAACGACAGAGAGCTATAGTGCACACAGCTTCTGTCAATAGGCTATCAACTAGCTCATAATTATGAGATAGTTAAGTCATAGTTATGAGATAGTATCTCATAATTATGATATCGTTAAGTCATAATTATGAGATACTATGTGATTTTTTTTTATTCAAGTGGCGTAAACGTGCTTCCATACTAGTGTGATGTACTAGTGTGATGTACTAGTGTGATGTCCAACGTTAAGGCCTGAGCCACCTGATCAAGAGGAGCTGGATATGTCCAAAGGACAATGTGTGTTTTGCAGTTGTGTTCCTTGCGATGAAGATATATTTGATCTGGGCTTACCGTTCCCCAGTAAAAGCTCTACTGGAAGCGGTTGGTCTATATTTAACTCGAAGGAATTCCATCAACATACAAACATACAATAGCACAACAATTTAATTTTTTAAGCGGAACCTATTCTGCACCGTCCATCTAGGGGAACTATCAATGCGGATACCCTGTTTTCCGTGGGACACATTTGACCCGTGGACCAAGGAGGAAGTACCCCTAACTCACGTGTAAACATGAAAAACAAGAAGAAATACAACACTACTCCCAACAAGGCTAAATTCAAGCCGGGATCTAAGAAACGAGAGAATAAATGCATTGTTACGTTTGATGACGACAACAGACAGTAAGTCAAAAAATATTCTAAAAGCCACGAACAGCATGTTAGTTCATTGCGACCCGTTTGCACGCAGCCGTTGGCAACTCACTGGTCGAGGCTGATGTGTAAAGTATTTAAAGTTTCACGTGTTTAATCACCTGCCCTGCAGCTCCCAGTGTATCACATCTGGGAGTCGAGGGACCGGGTTAACGTAGCGTTTGTCCCCCGGTGCAGGGAGTACCTGACGGGCTTCCACAAGAGGAAGCTGGAGCGTAGGAAGGTAGCGGTGGCGGAGATCCACAAGAAGATGAAAGAGGAGCAGATCCGAGTGAGAGAAAAGGTAACCCCCCCCCACACACACACACACACACACACACGGAGGGGTGGTCGTTGGCCCGGTTCTACAGAGGTTACTAACTGTAATGTGTGTTTGTCTGTCCTCAGCGACATAGAGACTACATCGAGATGCTGAAGGAGAGGACAGATGCTCTCGGTGGGTAACTCGGTAGGGGATTCGAGGATGTCCCTTTGATTGGGTCCATAACGAATAGGTCGACCTACAAGCTCACCCTGTGGGCAACCGGTAGGCATACCTACCTGGCACGACGTATGACGGGTAGGTATGCCTACCGGGTGCACACCAGCTCCAACTTGTGATGTCACTAATGTGCAGATTGTGAAGGGGCTCGTAATGTCTGATGACCACACACACAATGGTGGCTCCGTAAAGACGTGACGTGTTTATGCTTCCGCCGCGTCTTCATCCTGTGGCTCCACAGAGGAGGTGGAAGAAGATGATTTGGAGGAGATGGTCACCGACACCACAGAGTGCGTCCAGTACGACCACCCGAACCACACCGTCACCGTGACGACCATCAGCAACCTGGACCTCACGGACGCCAAACTGCTGGGCCTCGAAGACGCAGAGGTAGAGAGACGCTTGAGACGAATCATTTTCTAGATCCAGGATGGTTGGCGTAGAGCGACTGACTTTCATCTGTTCTGTGTAGGCGTGTGAAGGGGAGGAGGGAGACAAGAAGGCGGCAGAGGAGTATGGAGAGAAAATGACTGCAATGCCAAAGAAAGCCCATCAGCCCATGCTCAACAAAAAGTATAAAATGCACACTCCTTAGTACACACACATTACACACACAGTACACACAGAGTTCACATTATACACACACAGAGTACACAGTACACCTATTTTCTGTGTACTGCCACAGGGGCAGTATATGCGTACTGCATCCTTTCACACTCGCAAACAAACTAATTTCTACAGGTGTTTATTATTATTATTATTATGGTTGTTGTTTGACCACACCGTCTCTGTTCCAGGATCCGCTCTCTGTCCTCGTCTCTCAACGCCGCTACGAAGCAGAAGGGGAAACAGAAGGGGAAACATAAACGGGAAACCAAGGGGACCCGCGGTCGCCAGGGCGAAGGGCGCTCCACGGAGACCAAGGCCAAGGTGAACCCCGGGAGGACGACCAAGAGACACAGACGCCGGCAGACTGGGAAGAGACAGCACTACCAGGACTGAGAGGGAGGGAGGGTGAGAGATGGGTGGGGGGATGATTGGAAGAAGCTCTGTGGGATCGCACATTGTTTGACCCGTGGTCTCCATGGTAACAGAAATGCAGAGACCTGTATTGGCTCAGTGCCAGAGTCGCCGTAGGAGCAGGGGACCATCATAACCGGTAGAAGTGGAGATGACATCGCACCCGGAGCGGTGGTTGTCATCACATCATTTCTAATTAATGTATGTATAATGTATAATGAACACTTGTCTTTGCTACGTAGACTTTGCTGGAATAATAAAATGTTTGTCTTTTACCCTGGCGTCTGATCTTTTTTTTCCGAAGGATGCTTCCTTAGAACTAGTGTATGTTAGTCTTGAATTCTCCTATGTTTACTACTTCATCATAATCAGCAAATTGTCAAAAAAGGTAATTTAGGAAGGTAATGTGTGAGTTAATGCTCGTCCATACCTCAGCAGTGTGTTGTTTTTAGGATGGTAATGTGTTTGTTGTTAGTCTATACCTCTGAGCTGTTTATTTATTAACGCTGGGCCTGGTGTCCCAGCTGTCACCGGAAGGAGTTTGATTGAAGACCCTGATATTTAATACAACACCGCTGTGCCACTGGCTCCCATGTTGGCTCCCACTCTGCCCCCAGTCCAGCCCTCGCTCCTGTCAGCTGAGCCATCATGGCCGCCCACGTGCTTCAGTTTCACCTATTGTTGGAGCAGCCAATCAGGTGTGTGTGTGTGTTGGGTTGAGGGGGGGGAAGTGAGAGATGAGCCATGTGTCTCTTAGGGGGAGGGGAGGGGGGGGGTCTGGAGGCTCCTAAAGCAACCAGCAGATCTAGTCCAGAAGAGAGCAGCTCTCGTCCTAGAGAGATAAGATCTAGTACGTACCTCGGCCAGGTAAGCACTGCTCATTATGTAGCATATATATAAAACTAGATGTTTATATATTGTGTGTGTGTGTGATATGATCACTAATGCATGTTTGACTAGTATGTGTCTACTAAGTGTATGATGTTTCTGGGTTGTGCGATCATTCAGTGTAGCTTAAAGTTGTTTTTGTGCTTGAAAATGTATGTGTAGATGCTATGTGTGGTCTATGTTGTCGTTTACGGTTTGACAGGCACAATCAACAACCACATACAAGATACAAGATGTATTGGCCATTTGCAACAAGAACATTGGAATGCTTACTCTCTATTCCCTCCCGCAGTATAAATCTCCAAAAACAATACCAGAAAAATAGTATATACAATAAAAATAAAAATGAACAAAAAAAGGACCGCAAATACACCATGCATAACAGGACAGAACATGAAGTTGGACACAAAAAGGTAAAATTCAAGTGTCTATCCATAGAGTTACATGGCCATACACTCACAACGAATGGTACCAGGTTCAATTCCCATGTCTTCATGTCCATTTTAGCAAGCGGTCTCGTAGACGTCTTGTGTATATACAAACTAATTGCCTGCCATGATTCACAACCATGAGCAAGCTACTATTATCACGAGTGATGCGTTTAGGTTCACCGGGTCTACTGTCTTAACCCCTACCTGCTCCTTAATGACCTGTCTCTGTTCTGTCTAACGCCTACCTGCTCCTCAAGGACCCGTCTCTGTTCTGTCTAACCCCTACCTGCTCCTCAAGGACCCGTCTCTGTTCTGTCTAACCCCTACCTGCTCCTCAAGGACCCGTCTCTGTTCTGTCTAACCCCTACCTGCTCCTCAAGGACCTGTCTCTGTTCTGTCTAACCCCTACCTGCTCCTCAAGGGCCCGTCTCTGTTCTGTCTAACCCCTACCTGCTCCTCAATGACCCGTCTCTGTACTGTCTAACCCCTACCTGCTCCTTAATGACCTGTCTCTGTACTGTCTAACGCCTACCTGCTCCTCAAGGACCCGTCTCTGTTCTGTCTAACGCCTACCTGCTCCTTAATGACGTGTCTCTGTATTCACTGTCTGACCCCTACCTGCTCCTCAAGGACCCGTCTCTGTTCTGTCTAACCCCTACCTGCTCCTCAAGGACCCGTCTCTGTTCTGTCTAACCCCTACCTGCTCCTCAAGGACCTGTCTCTGTTCTGTCTAACCCCTACCTGCTCCTCAAGGGCCCGTCTCTGTTCTGTCTAACCCCTACCTGCTCCTCAAGGACCCGTCTCTGTTCTGTCTAACCCCTACCTGCTCCTCAAGGACCCGTATCTGTACTGTCTAACCCCTACCTGCTCCTCAAGGACCCGTCTCTGTTCTGTCTAACCCCTACCTGCTCCTCAAGGACCCGTCTCTGTACTGTCTAACCCAGGGGTATTCAACTAGATTAGGAAGGGGGCCACAATTGTAAAATGTCTTGAAGGCGAGGGCCACAAGACTGTGACAACGAAAATGAACAAATGCCATTGTTATTGTACAACCAACCATGCAATAATAATAATGATTATTGTTATTGTTATTATTATTATTGTAGTAGTAGTAGTAGTAGTCGGTGCTGCAGACCTGACGTCGAGCGAATATGATTCACAATTTTTATGACAGTCTCCATTGCTTCTTTCAACTCCCCTGACAATTTCGCACACAGAACTGATTGATGTATGATGCAATGCAGTGTGTTCACTGTGGGATGCTCTGCACATAAGCGAGATGCAAAGCCCCTTTCTTTCCCAATCATGGACGGGCAGCCATCGGTAACGAGAAGGTTGATCTTACCTAGATCCAAACCCTTCTCTTCAAAAAAACTCCAAACTGCAGCGAAAATCACTTCACCTGTAGTGCTGGTTATCAGTGGTAAAAGGCATAACAACTCCTCTTTAAAAACGTCACCATCGAAGTACCTCACAAACAGCGAGAGCTGTGCCGTATCTGTTGCATCAGTCGATTCATCGACAGCGATGTACTCTGTAGATTTGAGATCGGCAATTAATGCTGAAAAACAGTCCTCAAACAGTACCTCTACTCTTCGACTTCCCAATGTGTCAGAGTACACTCCTCCTACACAACTTCAGCGTCAGTGAATGTCTTTCTCTTTTTGGCTAAAGCGATCACTCGTAGAGAAGCAGCAGTGGCCTTTTCCTGGGCTGTATAAGCAGTTGTAAGAATAGTGGTTGATGCAGTGTAAGAAGATTTAAGTATTTCTATTTTACCACGTCTAGCTGTGCTACCAGGCGGGTAAGCAGCATTGAAGTTAGCAGCATGCTTGGTCTCATAGTGGCGCCTCACATTAGCAACCTTGCAGACTGAAACAGTTATTTGACATATTAAACATAAAGGTCTAGGATTGGCGTGTGATGGTAAAATAAATACAAAATCATCATCAGCTCATTTTGGATCAGTAATGAGAGTAACGAGATTGACACGATGTCACGATAATTACACGCTGATCAGTCCAATGCAAGATTGCCTTTTAAGAACTATTGAGGGAGAAATAATTTGGACACATTTAATTCGGATAACAAAATAGCGAACATATATTGACATTTATTTAAATGATTTAAAAAAAAAAAATTAATATATATATACCGGTATATATATTTTTTTTTTTTTTTTTACATTTACACAATATGGATTGTGTTCCAGGGGCCACGAGAAAGCTCCCCGCGGGCCGGATTTGGCCCGCGGGCCGCCAGTTGAATATCCCTGGTCTAACCCCTACCTGCTCCTCAAGGACCCGGCTCTGTACTGTCTAACCCCTACCTGCTCCTCAAGGACCCGTCTCTGTACTGTCTAACCCCTACCTGCTCCTCAAGGACCCGTCTCTGTTCTGTCTAACCCCTACCTGTTGTTAGTGTTCCCTCTCGGGTGAGATGAGCACCTGCCCCCCTCCCTCCACACCATGCCTCCCCCTCCCGACGAGCCGGTCTGCACCGAGTTCCAGCCCAACATCTTCGACCCGTCGCGCTGCCACGACTGCCTGCGGCAGAAGCACGCGCACGTCGGTGCGGAGGCGGCGACGCCGGCAACGGGGAAAGAGGTCCCTAGCGGTATCGGTAAAGGAGCGGCGGGGACTAGCGCGGAGATGCGAATGGTGACGGGTGAGGAGAGGGGGTCACCGCCGGCCGGCGTGAAGGCGGGAGACTCGAGTGGCAGGAAGGAGGCGGGGCTCGAGGTGGGAGCGGACAGGTGGCGTCTCAAGGTAGATACTGGCCACGTGAACACACCCGTGATGAGGTCAACCCTGGAGAGGACCTATTGGGAGGCGTGTGTGTGTGTCACTGGGCAGGGATATTTGAGATATTCAGACCTTATCCACGTTGTACTTGATCAGGTCCTATATATAGTTGATTGTAATCTGTATATATGCTGTATCTACTGTGTATCTATATATTCTTGTTATATGAATATATATTATGTATCTATTGTAGGTGTAAAGTCTCTGATAGTAGTAGTTCCACTGTGTTCTGTATCTTCCGAGTCACGTGACCTGTCCTCTGTTGAAAGGTCAACAGATGGAGAGAGAGAGAGAGAGCCTAGCTCTCTCTCTCTCTCTCATTACAGATTGATGAAGGCAGATCACGTGCTGCTCTTTGCAGATTGGCTGATAGTATTAGAGTCAAGGTAGTACAGGAAGTACACAAGACGTAACACAGAAGTCCTAATATCCTCATACCTCGGCTATAATTTAAAGGGCCGCTCAACCCTGAAACCAAACCTCAGTAACAGCACCCCTGCTGGTGAATCTAGGTAACTGCACACTAGCTTGTAATGGGTTTATTTCTTTGAGTTTGATCTTTGAGTTTGGTTATTCTTTCACTCACTAGATCACTTCAGTTAGACAACCGGGACCTGCTGTCCCACACAGAAGGGTTTGTTAAGGCTCAGGTAAGGGGTAGTTTAAGTGTTGAGGAGATGGTCAGCCCTTTACGTGTGGTAAAGTCAAAGAGTATGGATAGTTCTTAAGAAGTGAATTCACGTGACAGGATTTATGCCAGGTTAAAAAAAGGACCATGAAATAATAATGAGAACAAGAGTTGAGTTACAGGGTGTAACCCTAATCGGCCGAGAGACCCAGCGTGCAAACACCTTTGACAGAGAGAGAGAGCAAGTGAGAGAGAGCCAGAGAGAGACTGAGAGAAACAGAGAGAGAGGGAGGAAGAGAGAGAGACCTAGACAACGACTTGGAGAAAGAGAGAGAGATGGGGCGGTGCAAGGTTTTTACAAACTCAGTGAACTGACTTTGCAACGCTCACTTCATCTCCTCCTCCGTGGACATTCTGGGTGTGTGTTTGGTTATTTGGTAAAAGAACAAGCTCTAAACTGACCAGGCTAACTAGCCTAGAAAACTAGCATAGCTAACTAGCTCCAGCCTAGCTAAGTGAGAATCTGCTGCAAAAGTAAGCCGAACGTGACACGGTGTCGCTTCGGTGACGCCAAGCGCTACTTGATTGACACCATGCCGACTGTCCTGTCGTCTCAATTGATCAGGACGACTCTGATAGCCAATCAGCGGTGAGCATCTACTGTGATGTCAGGGGAGGTTGCCGTGGTTACCAGAGGAGTTCCGTGTGCATCCTGAGCCACGACCGTGGACTGTACACCTGCAACGCAGACGACGACGACAGCAGCAGCACAGACAGGTAGGACCACAGATATATAGGAGGGCAGACAGGAAGATGGACAGACAGGTAGACAGGTAACTCAGGTAGGACCACAGACAGGTAGCGCCACAGACAGGTTGGACCACAGGCAGATAGGTGGACAGATATGTAATACCATAGACAGGTAGCAGGACAGACGTACTTATATAATGCATATATAGAAATATGTATATACGTTTATACATCTTATAATGCAACTGCTGGTACCTACCATCTCTCTCTCTCTCTCTCTCCCATTTCTGTTTCTTATCCTAGTGGTTCTGACCAGAGTGACTCTCAGGAGCAGAGCAGCGACACCGACGACACAGACATCCATTTTCTCCCACCACAGCGGCCGCCCGCTATGACCCGGCTGGACCGCCCCGCCCACCGCCCCGACCCACGTGTCTGGATGGAGGAAGCTCGGGCCAAGGACGCCTTCAGCAAACCCCCAGGTATCCTACCCCTGACCCCCAGGTACCCTAGCCCCGAGTACAGCAGCCCATCCTAACTCCCAGGTACCCTAAGCCTACCCCCCAGTATAAATTGGCTCGTTAAGGATATGATGTGTGTGAATGTTGTGTTGATGTCACCAAAGACAAAAAGAGGCATTGACAAAGGAAAGCCTGTAGATTTTAGCTGGAACAGCGGTATGGACAAGCCCATTTCTACTGTTTTTGATAGGCTTTCATATCCTTTCAACATATATATATACAGTATATAGCAAGTGTCATAGCTAGCACAGCCATGACCTTTGTGACGTTTGACCAACCAGTATCCACTTACACTCAAAGGTGTTCTTTACATACCCAGGCTGTCAGCTAACCTGTGCTAGCTGCCACCAGCAGAGGCAACGCAGGGCACTTATCAGAAATACAATATAGTTGGCCTCGTGTCAAGAACTCTGTGCGTGGCAGTTGGTCTTTGACATCTAGAGTTCCATCAACCCGTCTTTATTCAGCTGCTTTTGGTTTTGCATCCAGGGTTCAGAGGAGAAGGAGAAACCCGGGACAGCGGTTATTTCTCTCTGGGAAGAGCTGCCGGTTCCCGCTCGCTGCGTGACCAGAGTCCCCCGGCTCCTTTCCGCCATTTTGAGAGAGGACACCCAGTCTTCAACACTCGGAACATTGAACCCAAAGACACCGTCCCCTTCCGGAACCGCCATGTGGCAGCACCCCCCGACAGACCCAGCCAAGAGGACCAGGACCAAAACATAATCAAAATCCCACCTCCAGATCCCTACGAGATCGCCGTTGAGGTTGAGGCCCAAGTTGGCCCTCGCTCTCCCAGCCCCACACCGTTTAAGATCGCAGAGTCACTGGCCTCAACTGGCCAAAGACGCCAGGGCAGCTCGTACGGTAAAGGAAACCTCTCCTCTCACCTGTCTTCATCCAATCAGCAGCCAGGACGACCTGATTCATCGAGAATAAGCTCCACCCTCCAATCTCGTTCGTCGTCTCCATCACGAGGGCGATCGCCATTCGGGCGTAGCGAGGGTAGCCCCTCCTTCAACACAAGAAGCAACGATGGCGGGGGTCGGTCTCAGGGCCTGGAGAGAGGGTCCAGGAGCCCCTCCCAGGCCCCATCTGTACGAGGTGCCAGTTCTGGAACATTGCCCAGAAACTTCAAATCGTTTGCTAGTTCCGTCAAATCCCATGACACTACCGTTTCGGACTTTAAGAGTGTCTTGCGTAAAACAAACGAGGTAAATGGTGTGTCGAGCGGCAGAGGCCAGGAGGGAAAAAGTGTTTCTCCTTTGAGGAAGGACTACAGCACATCTGGCCTTGCCTCACTCCGCAAAACAGAACCTCTTGGCGGCGTCTCCAACAGCCAGAGGCAGCTGAGCGACAGTTATTCCTCTTCACCCTCACGACGAGACCGTGGTGGCCTCCATGAGTTGGACAGCACTCCCTCTACCAGGAGAAGTTACAGCTCATCAAGTCAAAGCCTCCTCAGGAAGTCCGAGTCGGCCACATCCCTCAGTAGTCGAGGTCATCCAGGTCGCTGCGGCTCCCCCATCAGGGAGGGCTACGATATCGAAAGCCAGGCTCTGCTTCGCAACTCGGACGCTTGGAACACACACAACCTAGAACATGATAAAACAAGCCCCCCATTGGCCAGACGAAGCAATGACTCCACGGCCAACCATTCAATGTTACGCAAGACTGTTTCGAGCAGTTATGGCGGGAGTCGAGTTAATGAGAGCCGAAGTTCTTCCCCTGAAAGGAAGAGCTATGAGTCTCAGGGTCAGTATCAAACCAAGAACACAGACAATAGAGGTTCCGTTAGTGTTTCTGGGCATACCTCTCCGAGACGGACCTTTGATACTCCTACCAAGGGCCTCCAGTCTGAGACAGGCAGTGTCCCCAGAAGTCACGATGGACGCAGTTCCTCGCCACCCAAAAGAAGCTATGACCTTCCGGGAGCCTCCTCGTTACGAAAGACAGAGTCCGTCACCTCTCTCAATCACATTGGCTCCTCCCCCTCCAGAACCACCAACGCTGACTCGCCAGGCTACTCCATCCTGAGGAAAGTCACCACCACAAACAGCAGCAGCCATCATCAGAGGAGAACCACCCAGGAACCGGCAACGACCGACAGGAATAGCTCTTCACGCTCCCTGAGGGATTCAACATATTCTCTTCAAAGCTCGTCTGTATCCCGATCGGGCTCGCCAAGTCGGACCGCAAGCTCTCTCGCACTCAGGGAGACCAGTAAAACAACAAGCTTCCAGGCACCAAGAGAGACCAGCAGAACAACAAGCTTCCAGGCACCAAGAGAGACCAGTAGAACAACAAGCTTACAGGCACCAAGAGAGACCAGCAGAACAACAAGCTTCCAGGCACCAAGAGAGACCAGTAGAACAACAAGCTTCCAGGCACCAAGAGAGACCAGTAGAACAACAAGCTTACAGGCACCAAGAGAGACCAGTAGAACAACAAGCTTACAGGCACCAAGAGAGACCAGTAGAACAACAAGCTTACAGGCACAGAGAGAGACCAGTGGAACAATAAGTGTCCAGGCACCAAGAGAGACAAGTAGAACAACAAGCTTCCAGGCACCAAGAGAGACCAGTAGAACAACAAGCTTCCAGGCACCAAGGGAGACAAGCCGAATGATGGTCTCTCAGGGGCCCCGGGAGACCAGCAGATCAGCAGGTTTCCAAGTGACCAGTGAGACCAGCAGAAACACCTCCTCAGTCAGTAGAGAAGAATCCAGGAGTTCCAGTGTCAACCGGTTCTCCGATAGCAGGAGGGGCCAGGAAAGAGGCTTCTCCCCTGAGAACCATAGGCCCTCCCATCGCACACAGAGCCCCTCCCCCCCGCCACAGATTCGGCTGCGGAGGAACACCTCCTCGCAGAGCTCCATGGACTCCTGGGAGTCTGAGGGGAGAAGCGGGGAGGAGTCAGGAGGCAACAGTAGGGAGGAGTACACGGTGTTGGCCGATGTGCCAAGGGTTCGAATGATCAACCAGAGAGAGGAAGCGGTGAAACCTCAGCACCGCCAGAGACCGCCAGAGAAGCAGGAGCTCTTCAAACCAGCCAGGTAAGAACCCAGAGACACTCTAAGACACGTTAGGTAATGCATACAATGTGTGATCTTGCACCGTTCATCCAATTTAAACTTTTCGACCACTGAAACAATCTTGTTTTTATAAGTGAATAAGCAATGCTTTGGAGCAATATACGTTGTCCAGACTCTGCTCTTTCATGTATTGTTACCTCACTTGTCTGGCACCTGACAACAAACAAACTTATATCAAAAATTTAAAAATAAATAAAAACAAGACAAGACAGGACGAAATTTGAAAACATATATATATATATATATATATAAATATACAATAATAATAATAATAAAATATATATTATAAAAATGACATAACTTAGGAGGTACTTTACTTTCTCTTTAACCAGATGTGTATATATTTTTCTGCCTGTGCATTCGCCTCAGCCACTCCGTAAGCAGACACCCGTCCAGGGAGAGAGACAACCCAGGTGGCCCCGACAGAGAGCTGCTGGGGCGGGGAAACCTCTCCAGATCCCACTCCTCCACCTCGCTGTTCAGACAGGTAGACCAGCCAGTATAGGAACCCAGTTAGACAGGTTCACTACCCATTAGGAACCTGTTTAAACAGGTACAAAAGCAAATAAGAACCCGGTCAGACAGGTAGACAAGCTAATAGGAACCTGGTCAGACAAGTTCACCAGCCAATAATAACCTGGTCTGGCCTGTAGGTCAAGCCCTACATCCCTGGCCGTCCACTTTGCTCTGATACTTTTATACTGCTTGCCCAATAGCTTAGGGGCCCTTGTAGCCGATTTACGCGTTCACGGCTCTTCTCTGTCCTGGCCCAAAAGTGGTGGAATGAACTCCCCACGGATGTCAGGACTGCAGAGTCACTGCCCATCTTCCGCCGCAGGCTGAAAACTCTATTGGCTGCTGATTCAGGAAACACTACCCGGATCATTCTTCTTATCACTTTTTACTAGCATACTAGCGTCTGTGGCTACTAAAGACTAGTGTCTTTAGTAGCGCGTGCAACTGAAAGTCTCTCGTTATGCCGCCGATATATATTTAATCTATATATATAGATTATACCGCCCATATATACCGCTATATAATCTATATATATAGATTATACTATATATATAATCTCTATATATAGATTATACCGCCCGCCGTTCACCTATACTGAAATTATTTGAGTCAAATATGATGATAAACACACAGCTGTTTCGCGGCCCGGCAGTAACAACTCCACGGCCCGGTACCGGTCCGCGGCCCGGCGGTTGGGAACCCCTGTGCTAAATGACTGTAATGTAATTTAATGGGTCAGTGTGTGTGTGTGTGTGTGTGTGTGTGTGTGTGTGTGTGTGTGTGTGTGTGTGTGTGTGTGTGTGTGTGTGTGTGTGTGTGTGTGTGTGTGTGTGTGTGTGTGTGTGTGTGTGTGTGTGTGTGTGTGTGTGTGTGTGTGTGTATTTCTATTTACAATAGAAATATATTGAATATAATATAAAGAGGTATTGATAACTGATTATTGATTTGAACTGCTGTCGGTTCCAGGGGTATGGTCCTACAGGAGAGGAGGCAACCGGACACACACACATACCTGAACCAATACAGGTACGACGTAGGCACCACCGTGCGTATGTGTGTAATGGGGGAGGAGAACTATGTAAAGCAGGGGTATTCAACTAGATTAGGAAGGGGGCCACAATTGTAAAATGTCTTGAAGGCGAGGGCCACAAGACTGTGACAACGAAAATGAACAAATGCCATTGTTATTGTACAACCAACCATGCAATAATAATAATGATTATTGTTATTGTTATTATTATTATTGTAGTAGTAGTAGTAGTAGTCGGTGCTGCAGACCTGACGTCGAGCGAATATGATTCACAATTTTTATGACAGTCTCCATTGCTTCTTTCAACTCCCCTGACAATTTCGCACACAGAACTGATTGATGTATGATGCAATGCAGTGTGTTCACTGTGGGATGCTCTGCACATAAGCGAGATGCAAAGCCCCTTTCTTTCCCAATCATGGACGGGCAGCCATCGGTAACGAGAAGGTTGATCTTACCTAGATCCAAACCCTTCTCTTCAAAAAAACTCCAAACTGCAGCGAAAATCACTTCACCTGTAGTGCTGGTTATCAGTGGTAAAAGGCATAACAACTCCTCTTTAAAAACGTCACCATCGAAGTACCTCACAAACAGCGAGAGCTGTGCCGTATCTGTTGCATCAGTCGATTCATCGACAGCGATGTACTCTGTAGATTTGAGATCGGCAATTAATGCTGAAAAACAGTCCTCAAACAGTACCTCTACTCTTCGACTTCCCAATGTGTCAGAGTACACTCCTCCTACACAACTTCAGCGTCAGTGAATGTCTTTCTCTTTTTGGCTAAAGCGATCACTCGTAGAGAAGCAGCAGTGGCCTTTTCCTGGGCTGTATAAGCAGTTGTAAGAATAGTGGTTGATGCAGTGTAAGAAGATTTAAGTATTTCTATTTTACCACGTCTAGCTGTGCTACCAGGCGGGTAAGCAGCATTGAAGTTAGCAGCATGCTTGGTCTCATAGTGGCGCCTCACATTAGCAACCTTGCAGACTGAAACAGTTATTTGACATATTAAACATAAAGGTCTAGGATTGGCGTGTGATGGTAAAATAAATACAAAATCATCATCAGCTCATTTTGGATCAGTAATGAGAGTAACGAGATTGACACGATGTCACGATAATTACACGCTGATCAGTCCAATGCAAGATTGCCTTTTAAGAACTATTGAGGGAGAAATAATTTGGACACATTTAATTCGGATAACAAAATAGCGAACATATATTGACATTTATTTAAATGATTTAAAAAAAAAAAAATTAATATATATATATATTTTTTTTTTTTTTTTACATTTACACAATATGGATTGTGTTCCAGGGGCCACGAGAAAGCTCCCCGCGGGCCGGATTTGGCCCGCGGGCCGCCAGTTGAATATCCCTGATGTAAAGTATGTTTGTTTCAAAATGTACAAAAATGACCGCTACCACAGTGTAGCTCCACTGTCAAACAGTGCCATTATTGCCGTATTCCAATCGTTATATTCGTAAAAAATATATAAAAATTCAAATAGTTATACATATATATGCCTGAGAGACAGGGTTACACACACACACATATATATATATATATATATATATATATATATATATATATATATATATATATATATATATATATATATATATATATATATATATATATACCGGTATATATATACAAATAAATAAAATAATAATAATAATAATATAACATTGGCGCCGATGGTATGTTGATAGACATGTATGACCCGCCCGCATACCGCGGTGTCAGTACATGTTGACGTCTCGCGAAATGGCGAAAAAGTAGGAGAAATGTCCCTGAATCCCGAGTATTAACAGTTAGACACCTATGTTTATGTACGTGTGTACTACTTATACAGCTTACCATTTTGTATTTTTGTTTTCAAAAGGGGGGACATTTGAACGTTGAAATATAATATATTATGCAAATGTTCTCGCGGCGGCCCCTGCGGTCCAACTGCTCTCTCCTCGGTCCGCCCAGGAAGTGAACCGTCTCCTCCTTAGTTGGTCGCAAAAGTTGGGAAACCGACATGTTTTTCAGCTGACGTTTTTTCTTGTTGCCAAAAAGGCATGTTCAACTTTGTACCGGCTGGGAAAACGGAAAGCTTTTAATATACTCATCATTCCGATGATTATTAGGGAAAAGACTCGGGGTTGGTCCGGTTTCCGCAGGATTTTTACCCGACGGGATTCGTTGAAGTGAACTCGGGGGGGGGGGATACGAGGCCCGTTGCCCGTTGCCCCGGCATGAAATAACCAACTGACATTTTTCTCTCGTTTCTTCAACCTGCATCTGGATTATATGATCATGACGGTGAGTTGTGTGCTTCGGTTGCGTTGTTTGAGCCATCTCTCTGACACACACACACACACACACACACACACACACACACACACACACACACACACACACACGTGTGTGTGTGTTCTTCACATGGCTAACGCAGACGACGTGTATATAAAAGTGTCATCTTGTACATGTAAACGAACGGCTAGGTGCGAGTTGTGTCGTGTGGTTTGTAGGAGGGTGTAGTTGTGTCGTGTGGGGTTTGGTAGGAGTGTGTAGTTTGTGTGTCGTGTGGTTAGTAGGAGGGTGAGTTGTGTACTTCGTGTCGTTTGGTTAGTAGGAGGTTGAGTTGTGTACTTCGTGTGGTTAGTAGGAGGGTGAGTTGTGTACTTCGTCTGGTTAGTAGGAGGGTGAGTTGTGTACTTGGTGTGGTTAGTAGGAGGTTGAGTTGTGTACTTCGTGTGGTTAGTAGGAGGGTGAGTTGTGTACTTCGTTTGGTTAGTAGGAGGGTGAGTTGTGTACTTCGTGTGGTTAGTAGGAGGTTGAGTTGTGTACTTCGTGTGGTTAATAGGAGGGTGAGTTGTGTACTTCGTGTGGTTAGTAGGAGGTTGAGTTGTGTACTTCGTGTGGTTAGTAGGAGGGTGAGTTGTGTACTTCGTGTGGTTAGTAGGAGGTTGAGTTGTGTACTTCGTGTGGTTAGTAGGAGGGTGAGTTGTGTGGTTAGTAGGAGGTTGAGTTGTGTACTTCGTGTGGTTAGTAGGAGGGTGTGCCGCTGCGGTTGTCAGAAACGCATGTAACAATTCCTCGAAAAATGTATTTTCATTCTCTTATTGGTTTGTTGTTGTGCGGCTGGTTGGTAAACCGTTTGTAAAGTCAATCCTTTTGGTAAATTGACGTATATTTTATTCACAACTGTAGTTATCACACACACTTAGGTTGTAGGTCTCTGGTAGTGTTGGGTTGTAGTTCTCTGGTAGTGTTGGGTTGTAGTTCTCTGATAGTGTTGGGTTGTAGTTATCTTGTGGTTTTGAGTTGTAGTTATCTTGTGGTTTTGAGTTGTAGTTCTCTTGTGGTTCTGGGTTGAAGTTCTTTCGTGGTGTCTGGTTGAAATGATCTGGTAGTGTTAAGAGTGTAGTTCTTGTGTGATCTGTTAGTGTTAAGATTGTAGTTCTGTGTGTGTGTGTACACATACATGTGCATTTCTGTCCCTCTGCGACCTGTCAATCTAACTCCAAAGATGATTTTGCTAAAGTCCAGTTCAGACATGTCTCTCACTCACTCCCTCATGAACACTTCTAATATACCCTAAAGTGCAGCTGTAACTGTCATTCTGCATCCCCTCCCCTCTGCCTGGCTATGTTTACATAAATAGTTATATTTTCTGATTCTTCCCGGGAGTACTTTTGTATTTCGGGGGCGCTCAATTTGAAGTACTTCACAATAGGTACTTCAAATGCGAAGTACCTGTGTTCCAAGCAGGATGTTGGAAACATGTTGACCTTTTGACCTCACAGCCGGATCTGCTGAATTTCAAGAAGGGATGGATGTCCAAGATGGACGACGTTGGAGAGGTAACACCCACACACTCCTCCCATCCACACACTCTCACACAGCATCAGGATTTCCTGGTTACCATTGCACTCTGTTTGGATTATTATTACTGTCGTAATATAAAAATGCAAATCTGATTTTGAATGTGGTTGTAGTCCCTTATTTAACACTATGTAGTTGCAGTTGTTTAACTGGGTGGTTGTGGTTATTTAACGGTTGATGTTGTCTTGTCTTCCAGTGGAAGAAGCACTGGTTTGTTCTGACCGACGCAGGGCTCAAATATTACAGAGACTCTGGCGCCGAGGAGGTACTTCATCCCCACCTCCTCATCACTTCATCCCCACCTCCTCATCACTTCATCCCCACCTCCTCATCACTTCATCCCCACCTCCTCATCACTTCATCCCCACCTCCTCATCACTTCATGGATTACTCCAGTGTCAACTCTAATCTTAATCTGTTAACGGTAATCGGTATTATTTGAAAATGATGATCTGTAATGTTTCCTTTTCAGAATGATGAGCCAGATGGAGAGATCGACCTCATCTCCTGCTTGAAGGTGTCTGAATTTGATGTGGAGAAGAACTACGGATTTCAGATTCAGGTAACCTGTCTCACTGACGTACCGGTCTCACTTCTTACCCGTCTGACCTGTCTGTTCTCACAGTTTGGATAATTTCCATCTGCAGATCAAAAATATTTTTCTGTCTTTTGTTCAAGGTCTGGGCCTCGTCTGCCCTAACTCCTCTTTTCTTAATCCTATACTCTTCTCTTCTTCCGTTTTCATATCATCTTTCATTTGTTCTTTTCCTCTTTCAAGTGCCGCTCAACCAGTCTAGCATTCCCACTAGGGCCTCCCATAATCACCCACCAAATGGCATAATGTACTCAGTCATGTAAAGAATTGTATTAACCATTCTCTCAAAAGATGGCATAAACATATTATGATTATGATATGACCTTTTATTTATGTTATCACCGTAAGGACCTAAAGGAGCTCTGTAACTTAATAATTACCGATCACGCCTCTGTGCCCTCAGACCCGCGAGATGATGGTGACGCTGTCGGCCATGACGGCCGGGATCCGGAGGAACTGGATCGAAGTTCTGAGGAAGAGCGTCCGACCCAGCAGGTCACCTGACCTCACACAGTGAGTCACATGATCAGCGCCCTGCCCCCTACTTGATCACATGACCTCAACTGTGCCAAGTCAAAATAAAGTACCAAGACTTTCTAGAACTTATAGAAGTCAAGGTCAAGCCTTGGACTGTCCAGACCTTGAGGTGTATGTTAAGATAAATGTTGAATGGAAAGATCGTTAATAACAAAAGTTGTCCTCCTCAGGCTTCCTGATAGCAGCAGCGATAAGGAGAACTCCCATGGTGCACCTCTGCTGTCTGCGAGGCGGGGGTCGGCGCGTCACCCAGAGAATCAATCCTCCTCCGCCGCCCAGCAACGCTTCGACTATGTGGAGCTGTCCCCGCTCCCCGTCCCCACCCCCTCCCTCCCAGCCAGTCAGAGAGAGGCAGGGGAGGGCCAGGGCAAGGAGCACAGCCAATGGCAGGAGGGGAGGAACCGAGACACCGCTAGCAGCCAATGGGAGGCCTTGCTGTCCAGGAAGGGGCCGGCTGGCTCGGACCACTGGCAGCGAATGGAGGAGGAGATCGAGAACAAGTGGGAGGAGTTTGAACGCTTGCCATTAAAGGAGATGAAGGCCCTGCCAATCAGCTCTCAGTCCAGTGGCCAGCCAGCCAATGAGGCGCTGCACAGGGAGGTAGTGCGTGCAGTGCAGTTTTTTTCTAATTTGCATACGTTCTGGAACTAACATGCAAATTAACCCTTCATCTCCCCGATGAAGGAACACTTTCAGCCTTCTGACCTTTAAAAAATAAAACCTTCTCGCATGCATCTGTACCTCAGCAGCACCACCCAAACTAACCAAGACCAGAACACAGAACATCAACACTCCTTTAGCGCACAACACAACCCCACAACATCAACAAACCAACATCACACAACATGGTGTGTTTGGGGAAGTGCTGCTGAGGCAGCTGGTTCTGAGTGCTGTGCTGTGGTTTGATCTAACTGGGGTGTGTGTGTGTGTGTGTGTGTGTGTGTGTGTGTGTGTGTGTGTGTGTGTGTGTGTGTGTGTGTGTGTGTGTGTGGTGTGTGTGTGTGTGTGTGTGTGTGTGTGTGTGTGTGTGTGTGTGTGTGTGTGTGTGTGTGTGTGTGTGTGTGTGTGTGTGTGTGTGTGTGTGTGTGTGTGTGTGTGTGTGTGTGTTGCAACTACTGGTGTAGCCAGGTGTTATACTATAACTAATATATTTAGTACAGTACTATATTATAACTGTCTTTAGTACTACCATTTATAACTAGTGTAGTACTGTTATTATTACTACAGAAGTACTGTGGTTAATGTTACAGTAATACTGCGTCCTGCTTTACTACAGAAGTACTGTGGTTAATGTTACAGTAATACTGCGTCCTGCTTTACCCGTAGCACAATATTTGTACTGTATTATAACTAGTGTAGTACTGTATTTAATAGGACTGTACCAGACTCAGAATTGTCCAAGTCAACTCAGATTTGGCAGTTAAATTTGTTTCAATTTGAGTACGATTATTCGATTATTAAGGATTTGTGGAAAATACAACATTACGCATTAGGAAGCAAGTTGAATCCAACCATTACATTAGACAAGGACTGATGTTAAAAAATCTATCTAAAAAGTATATTAAACAAATATTCACATCACTTAAAGCAATCTCAAGCTGGATGCAAAAGGCACACATGGTCCAACTCAAGGCGGTGTTAACTGCTGGAATCTGACTGCCTCTCTTCTGGCCCTTTTTACCATTGCTTTGGCTTTTCAGTTAAACATTGCTAGAATCACCATGGATTATCCCATATTGTCCCTTGCTTAAGATTGGAAAGGATCAATCACCTCTTTCCCATCATTAATACGGAGTTGAAGGCCTGTATCTTAAGCCTCTTTATCAGATTTTAACAAAGTATTATAATTCACGTACTAGGGGCTCAGGGTCGTTCAGACTTCGTTCAGCAACTTTTGGTACAGCCGTAGGATTTAATTCTACTGCGCTCCGCTTTACCTCTGCGTGTTTCTCTGTTTGACCTCCAGGTGGCGTCACTGAGGCAGCAACTGGAGACACTGAGAGGAGGGGAGGGAGGCGGGAGAGGAGGAGGAGGCGGCGGCGGCGCAGGCAACGGCAAAGCGCGTGGCCCGGACGCGGCGTGCAGGAGCAGTCTGGCGGCGTTGGAGCGTGCGCAACGCCATGTCCTCCAGGAGGTGCAGCGGCAACATGAACGCCAGAGCAGGGAGGCCCAGGAGGAGCAAGAGAGGCTGCTCCTGGAGGAGACCCGGGCCACTGCACAAGGTGAGGAGGGGGGAGGGGAGGGGGGTTGAAAGTAAACAGTCAAACTTCATCACATCCCATAATATCTCTCCCTGCACTACATTTAGTTTGATGTGTTGTTGTTGTGGTTGTTGTTGCTGTTAGCGATGGAGGCATTGAAGAAGGCTCATAAGGAGCAGCTGGAGAGGGAGGTGGAGAGGGCCACCCGGCTCTGTGGCGGGACAGGGGACTCCGTTGGCCTGCGGAACCAGCTACAGTACGTTCATCTCACACTTTGGTCATTATACTGTATAATCCTACATTATTTTAGATACGTCAACAATCCAAAATATAACATTTTTGGGGGCAGGATTGTCCAGTGTTGGGGGCTTCCGGCTACTGCAGGAGACTCAGATGTATTCACTGAACGTCTGCCCAATTCGTAAATGTCTGAATCTCATGCAAGCAAGACTATAGAACACTGTTGCTTTTATATCACGTACAATGGAAGCTCTGATGCTCATTTCAATTTCACGCCAGCTAATGCTACAAATGCTAATAGTAGTGCTTGTTCCTGGTGTAGGGCAGATACCCAGGCGCTGCAGCGGGAGCTGTCGGGTCTGTCCGAGCGCTACTCCAACAAGTGTCTGGAGCTGAATCGTGCCCAGCAGGACGCTGCAGAGAGAGAGAGAGAGCTGAGTCGCCGGGAGAGAGACCTGGACCTGCTGCGGAAGGAGAACCAGGTGAGACTAGACCAAGTGTGTTAGACTAGACCAGGTAAGTTAGATTAGACCAGGTGAGACTAGACCAAGTGAGTTAAACCAGACCAGGTGTATTAAACCAGACCAGGTGAGACGATACCAGGTGAGTTAGACTAGACCAGGTGAGACGATACCAGGTGAGATAGGCTAGACCACGTAGTTGGACCAGGTGTGGTACTTGATGATATGAGAGGCTAATCTTCTCTCTTGCAGGATCTCAAGGCTCGGCTGGTGGAGGCGGTGGGCCGTTCGCGGTCTGTGGGCGCAGGTCAAGGGTCAGGGGGTGTCACTTACGACAACAGGGCCCCGGCGTCCTGTGAACTGGAGGTAAGCGTTGTTTTTTTCCATTACAGCATTGATCCCCAACAGGCCTGTCGTGGTTCCTATGTTATGTTAAACAGCCAGCATGAACTTTTCTACTGGAAGACCTAGGAAACGCCCTGACATTAAGCAACACAAAGAGATTTAGGTTTGGAAATTAACAGACTTACAAAACACTACTTAGCTCAGGATCACTGACAATCAGCCATAATAATATAATGATATTGTTCAACGTCGAAGCTTCTGGAGGGAGAGGCTGGGAACTATGACTAACTCTTCTAATTGTGGCTATAAACATAATTAATTGCTCGGCATACTTTAGCTCAGAGTAAAGCCAGTAGTTCTGTGTAGTAACCCGGTGATACTCCTTCAGGTTCTCGTCCAGGTGAAGGAGAAGGAGGTGGAGTACCTCCACCAGGAGATCGGCTGTCTGCGCAACGAGCTGCAGGCCCTCAACACGGTGTGTGGATGTGTGTGTGTGGGTGTGTCAGCAGATCCGGCTGTAGTGTCAAAAGGTCAACATTTTGGCAACATCCTGTTTGTTACAAAAGTACCTATTGTTAAGTACTTCATATGAAGTGCTCCCGAAATACAAAGTACTCCTGTGAAGAACCAGGAACTACTAATGTGTTTACATAAATTGTTACATAATACATAAATAGGAAGCAGTTCTTGGCAATGAAATTCTTAAATTCCATGCCCCAAATAGTATAGAAAATATAACGCACTAGAATAAATAAGAATAAACAATATCAAAATATAAAATCAAGAATTAAAAAAGATATAAATATATTTATAAAAAATATAAATGTATATAAACAGAGGATGGCAGCACTTCCTGGTGATGTACTGAGTGGTTTAAACTAACCTCTAGAGACCCTTGTTGAGGGCAGTGCAACATGTATTTGCAGAGTTCCTGGAGTCCATGTTTAGCCTCCGTAGCCTGTGGAGGAAAAAGAGCCATTGTCTGGCCAGTGTGTGAGAGAGAGAGAGAGAGACCTATGTTTGTGTGACCTGCATTTGTGACATAAAGCCAGTGAACTTCTATGTCACTAAAGTGTGACCTTTGACCCTCCCTCCCAGGAGAAGCGGTTGTCCTCGGAGCGGCGCAGGGAGCTTGAGGTGGAGCTAAGCAGCATGAGGGGGCGTAGCCTGCGAGAGGTCCAGTCCCTCAAGGAACACCTGAGGCTGGCCCTGGCAGCCCTGCAGGAGGGACAGGTGCTGGGCAACAGCCTGGATCACTGAGGCCAGGAGAGCCCAGGGCCCCATAAAAAAACCTGGAGTCCCAGAGAGGCCCTTAGAAAGTCTCAGGGGTCCCAGACAGCCGTGTGTCCACAAAGCCCCTGCACACCTGGCTGTCTGGGGCAACCAAAGAGCCAGAGAGACAGGAGCCCAGACAGCTAGAGGCCCTAGCCATCCAGAGGGGCCCCAGAGAGATCCCCTACATCCAGACGGGCTCCAGTCAGAAGCCATAGATTGCTAGGGGCCCCAGACTTCCAGAGAGGCTGAGAGCCGCCCAAACCACTCTGGGTCCAAACAGCCAGAGAGGCCCCAGAGAGAGAGAGCAGACACTAGTGCCTTCTCATTCAGCCAGGAAGAGCTGTTTGCGATCCCTGACCACCGTGTATGAATTTGCACTTTTTATGATTTTATTTTAGTTTGTTGCTTTTACATTTTTACTTTTGTCAGTGTAAGTAAGTCAAAAACTGGAATATTTCCTCTGAGGAGCTTAATATTTTTATCCTGTGTAAAGGATTAGAATGAACATTTGTATGTTTTGTTCTCATTATTTGTTTTACAACCTCTCTCTCTCGCTCTCTCTCTTTCTGCATTGTCATTTTATTGGTTCCCTCTGGTCCGTGTTTCCACAGGAATGACTACTGCATGCAATGTAACACCACTGCTGTCAGCTCGGCTGGTATATTTAGTACAGCCAGGGTTCCTGTTTCCAGCTGGGAAATAAACAATATGATTTCTGTCGAAATGGGACATGCGTATGTACCGTAACCTGGAATGCTTCTAAACGGGTGGCAGTGGTTACACTGGGAGGTAAACAGGAGCTGGGATGAAGTTGGAAGTCAAGGAGATCTGGGACTAAAGGAGTGGTCTGCCGAGCATTAGTGAGCACTCATTGAGCCAATGTGGATTGTGTCATTTGTGATCCGATGAAATAGCTACCTGTATTGTGACCATATTTTTATATTTAATATACTGTAGAGCAGTGACTAATTGTAAATCATCTGCATTTTTGTAATCAATAAATGGTTATTAGAAAAATTAACATTTTTTTCAAAAGCATGAATTCTGCCATCTATTGTCTTCCGCTTGTTTTTTTCGTAACGTATACAGCACTTTGTAACTCGCTCAAAGGGGTTATGTAAATAAAGTTATTTTTATTATTACACGTCACCTACACTGTGACAACGTTCTTATATGTATATTAGATTAGATTCAAATGTATTATTGCACAGCACAAGTACAGTACAGCTAAAATAATGTGGCGTCTAACCACAATGCAAATGTTGCAGTAAAGTGCATGGTAATATATAATGTATGGTGGTTAAATAAGATATAAGATGTCTACTAAAAAACTACTAAAGACAGGTATAAAATAACTTGTAGAGTAGGTATGAGATATATATATATATATACATATACACACAGGTAAGTATACAAGTATAAACAGCTAGTGAGCCGGGGTATGCAGTGGTATCAACAAGATACATATATATACATGTATATACAGCACGTAGTGAGCAGGGGTACTGAGTTATATCAACATTTGAAGATTAATATATACGGTAATTACAATAAAATTAACATGGCTATCATACAGGTATGTAAACCATAAATATTAAAACTAGGTAGAGGTAGGGAGTTAGGAACTTAGGATACAGTGCAAGGCAGTTGAAGACATTGATGGTGAAAGGGTATTGTCAGCAGAGTTCAGAGTTTGTATGTTGGGCAGAAAGAGCAGCTAATGGGGATCTAATAAACATTTGTTTAACCAAATAAAAAAAGGATAGATAGTAACCAATACATCACTTCAAGAGAAGAGGCTTGTGTGCGGTTGATCCTCCTTCGCTCTAGGGGGCAGCAAAGGCAATCCAATTTAAAAAAACAACCACCCCGACACAGCACAAGAAGATCCGAGGAAGAACAACAAACTGCAACAACCACCATGGCGTCCTCCGCGGCCACCCGGACCGCAGCGGGTGCTGCTAAAGTCGTTAAACCGATCTTCAGCCGCGACCTGGACGAAGCCAAGCGGAGGGTTCGAGAGCTGTACCGGGCCTGGTACCGGGAGGTCCCCAACACGCGTAGGTTCCCTCCAAACACGAACCACCGAGCTAACCAACACACACACCGAGCACTGGCGTCAAGGTCGAAGCTACATGTATAGTTTACTTGTTTATCCGCGTATATCAAATCGATATCGATATTATAGTGATCGATTCTGTCATTTCTCGGTTCTATCCATGCAGGAGCTGTGTTATGAGAAGATGTGTGGCGTCTCTGTCCCGTTACAGATGGCATGAAATCAACCATCAAACCGCCTCCTTTTAAATTGGTCAAATTTTTTTTTGTACGGTCACTTTAAATATATGAAATTTGATGTACAACTATAAGCATTACCGCATAGTACAATAAGCCTGTGTGCAAAGTAGAAATGTGTTTTAGCTTTAGTCACTGCTTGACAGTGGTGTGTTGCGTTGGATGTCCTCTTCTCAGCGGACACATGACGGCGTGTGCTTCAGTCCAGTCGTCTGTAACGAGCTGGGTGCTGGGTGTGTTCTCTCCATAGTGGCCCTCTTCCAGCTGGACATCGGCCACCGGCAGGCCAAAGACAAGGTCCGGGAGATGTTCGACAAGAACAAGCACATCACAGACCCCCGCGTCATTGACATGCTCGTCATCAAGGTAAACGCTGTTGTTTTTTCTACATTATAGAACATGGTTCCCACCACAAATAGTTGGAATGATTGTTGTACTACAGAGAGAGATTTGTCTCGTAATTCTTAATATTACAGGAGGTGACTTGTAAAAGTGAACCGGTCTTTATAAATGGACAATCAATGTGAATGTGTGTGCAATGTTTTGCACAAATGCATATGACTAAGTGTGACATATTTTTACATCCATATGCATTAGTTGCAATAAGACACAATTTACTTGAATCTGCATCTGTGGATTGCAAGTCACACGGTTGCATTCATTGGTACAGTCTTGCTACCACCATTGGGTTTTCACCAAATGGACAACACACGCATAGGCAGTCTTAAGTCTTTTAATTTTCTGGGCTCAGTGCCAAAAGGAACATAAAGCATAGCTCTTGCCCTCCAACAGGCGCAAAACACAAATTATACCACAGGGTCTGGTTCTATATCGTCAGTTATTCCACACGGGTATACGAGGGACCATGCTCGCGTCTCCTCCCCCGTGATAACGTAGTTCCAGTCTAATTGTGTGGGAGATTAGAACGACATGGGTATTTTTAGCCTAACTCATGTTCAACACACAGCTGCATCAATCCTGGGAATTTGTGGCTTCCCTAATTTAGATACTCCTCCAATCCATACACAGGTTAATGTTTTCAAGACTTCGTTACTCCTATTAGTATAAATAATTGAGAAAAATCTCACGCCATATTGTACCACTTTGCTTACTAAAACTCGGTGCAGTGTCTCAGTGTGGGTGTCTGCATGGACCACCCACACAACCAAAACAGTGACTAATCTAGTGAAACATCAGCAGGCAAGCACACAAGGAAACATGAGCATAGGGACAGACGTTAACACATAACTATGACCCGAGGGTTATAACTAACCATGGTGATGTCTTAGGTAACAATCATGGTAACAATCTCCCTTTCCAGGGCAAGATGGAGCTGGAGGAGACCATCAAGGTGTGGAAGCAGAAGACCCACATCATGCGCTACTTCCACGAGACGGAGAACCAGCGACCTGCCGACTTCTTGTCCCGGTTCTACCAGGGTCACGACCCTTAAATGTAGCTTGTTATGTGTTCCCATTGCTGTCGAACTGTAAATACAAACCTTCCATACAAGGAGACAGCCGTTCTGCCTCTCATTTCAACACACGCTCCTCACGGGTGTCGATTGTCTACAATGAAGTCACAAACTAGTTAACCCTGTTGTCGGACTACAGCTCCACCGACTGAATGTCCTGACTTTGTAGATTTAAAACCACATGTGTGTTGTCTCCTAATTAAGGCTATTGTATGGTCCAACTATGCAATTAGGATTGTGTAGTTTTAGATCGGGACGTCATCTGAAACATCACATGAAGGAGCCAGGAGTCAATTTCTTTATTACACTTATTCCCAAATTGTACCGTATTTACAATCTCATTGTACACAAAAAACAAAGCCAAAAAATGTTCAATGTTTTTTTTTTCTTCTCTAAATGTTAACTCAAACCAATAAATACTGTACAGCAGTCAAATATTTATATATATACACAGTGCCAACATAATCTATCATCAGTGACACTATTGGCTGGGGAATGATGAACAAGTGCAAGCGGGGGTAGATCCACAGATGACTGGCTGTTATACTAGCAGTAGACCATGGGCTAATTGACCAGTATAGGCCGTGTTATTGGAACTACCATGTACTTCTATACTAGTAGATTGCAACAGAAACATGAGAGATCAGCAACAGAAATGTTGTCCGTTTCTCTCCAGTACGGTCATTGTGCTCCAGTTTCTAGTATTACAAAAACTCCTCTTGGCTGATAAATTAAAACATTCTCAGGAAAAAAAAAACCCTGATCAAGTAATTTATACATGTTAAATTAGTTTAAAACATTCTCATTAAATACTTTACATCAATAAAAAAAAATTAAGTGAACACCTTTTTCCTGGATGCAATAAATAATGTAAAATCCATACAAAAAAATATCCTTAGGTCATTGTAGTAGTGAGCCAGGATATTTGTTGTAGGGCTAGTATCTCCTACTTCTGCGTGGTGTTGGCATCTGAAACAACCTCGTACCTTCAGATGTCCTTCATGATGGTCACCATGGAAATGTCACTGAACAAGAAAGAAAAATGGTAACATTTCCATGAATCAATAAGTGACAACCCACCATGTGAGCCCCTGGTTAACCACAGTTAGGCTACACAGCTGCATGCTAAAATATCTAAATCTGGAGGATTTCGAGTCCTATATTGGTCACACACAGTGAAATGGTTTCTCTGCATTTAACCCATCCTAGTATTAGGAGCAGTGGGCAGCTATCGTTTATACAGCGCCCGAGGAGCAGTGTAGGGGTCTGGTGCCATGCCATGCGAACTGGCACCTTTTCCCTACCTAGTGTGTTCCTGGTCGGTCTCACCTGTGGTCTGAAGCGGAGTTGTCTGAAGCCGAGTTGTCTGAAGAACTTGTTGAGTTCGAAGGCCCCGGGCTTCAAGGGGCCCTCCTTCAGTCTCACCGTCTGGGCTTTCGCTACGGCGGCCCTCAGGCTGAGCCTCTTCACCACCTGGGCCCCAGGCTCCGAGTCCAGGGTGGGCCGCAACGACACCGTGATGTAGGACGCGTCCAACTGCGGCTCCTGGTAACTCACTGTGGGGTCAAAGGGTGAATGTATGTTGGTTTAAGAGTCACGTTGGTGCTTTGTTTGGACTATTTGGCAGAGAGCAAGTGAGCCAATTAATTTGTTATTTCCACTCATGGTACTTCTGTTATCTGTTAGGATTATGAGAATAGTTTAAATAATATATAATATCATTTTAATAACAGTTTATGAATAAGGTAGTTTGGTGTCACCACATGTGTCTTACCGGCGCCTGCCACGGCCGTGTCCGTGGTGCTGGCAAGCTGCAGGAGGATTGTGGGATATGTAGGATGGAGCAGGAAAAGGTTCCTGATGAGGGGTTCAGCGGAGGCTACGCCTGGCGCCACCTGGAGGACGGGAGATGTTACTACACCATATGTCGCCTGAAACCACCTTTCACCTAATCTCGGATCCAGAAGTTCGCCAACACTACGGCCAAACTCCAGTGACAAACCTATGCACAGCGTCTGTACCGGAAACCAGAAAGTGGGAGGGGCGAAGATACGCAGTGTGTGTTACTCATGTTACTCACTGGCTGAGAGAAAAGTAGTTTACCATTGCTGGCCTAGGTTATGTTTGATTCGATGGCCAAGGAGGGTCACTGACAATGGGAAGACGATGCTATCGTTTTAGTTATCAGTTCTCTTCTCGATCAGAGATTAATGGTCAGCCATATCACATTTGTTGTGGTTCCTCCGGTCAGGTTGTTCCCCTTCTATCCAACGCCCATCTACAGATCCCCGACAACATTGATTAGTCTGAACACATTTGATGCAAAGGAAAATGACCCACATTTGAGCTTGTCTGCCATCGGACTTTAGATGTTAACCTAAAGACTGATTTGTGAGACTACCTCCTTATACCATAACCACCTCTAGCACTACTATCTCCTAAGTAAGGTTAGGTTCTCACTGTGGTCTTGGTTGGACTCTTCTTGGCTGGGATTGGCTGGCTGGCCCAGAACAAGAAGGAGGACAAGCCCATGGTGGTCTGGACGGCAGACGCCTCCAACACAAGATGAGGGCATAAAAACTCAGCCTTCCACAGAATGTGGCCGCTTGCCCCGTCCACTATCTGCACCTGGAGAGGAGTCAAGTACAGTCACACAGGCAAGCTGTATTAGTGGTGTTATTGTACGGGACTGGAGCCCTTCTGGCTGTATTAGTGTTGTTACTGAAAGGGACTGGAATAACAATTCTTTATAGGAGATTTGAGTCAAAACATGATGGAAAGTTACATGATTCAAAGATAAACTTGGCATTATGCAGTCTACTGGCTGTATAAGTGGTGTTAATGTAGGGGATTGGAGCCCTACTGGCTGTATTAGTGGTGTTACTGTTGGGGACTTGAACCCTACCCTACTGTATTAGTGGTGTTAATGTAGGGGGCTAGAGCCCTACTAGCTGTATAAGTGGTGTTAATGTAGGGGACTGGAGCCCTACTGGCTGTATAAGTGGTGTTACTGTAGGGGACTAGAACCCTACCCTACTGTATTAGTGGTGTTACGATCGGAACTGGAGCCCTACCTTCCTGATACCGTTGGCTGAATGCTGGATGAAGAGGTCTGGGATCCCGTCCTCGTTGAAGTGACCCGACACCGGTTGACTAGCACACATGAACAGTTTCTTAATTACATTACATTACATTACAGTCATTCAGCAGACGCTTTTATCAAAAGCGACTTACAATAGTAATGAGCAAGTTAACGAGCCTCAAATTAGCTTTCACACAAAAAGTTGCTTTCACATACTTTCCCTACCCACACTTGCATGTTGTGAAGAACCCCTACTTCACCACCAGGTGTGATGTCGATCGGCCATTACAAGCTACCTTATAGTGACATCATAAGTGGGAGTTTCCACCCAGATGTGTGATGGATAGATCATTGGGTAAGGTTCGCCTATCCATCCTACAGCTGGGACACTGGAAGTGTCTCCCACTTCTGATGTCAATATGGGGTTGATTTCTCAATGGTCAATCAACATCACACCTGGGGGGTCAAACGGGGGCCCTTTAAGTAAAAAAAAACATTTGAATCTAGCGTCTAGTTTGAGTGTGTTCATCTCCCTGATATCCCTCTGGACCCTGGGTAGCCTGTCCTCCCACCTGTGGATGGGCAGTTCGTTAAAGGTCCAGGCCTGGTGTGCATCCCGTTCCCGGAGGAGTGACAGCTTGGCTCCGTACACCAGAGCCCAGTCTCCCCGTGTCCAGTTCAGGTTGGTCCCACTGTCCAGGCTGTTGTGGTTGTTACCAAACCCGACCACCAGGGGGAGAAGGAAGTCCACCTGCTCTGTCCCACTGGTGCAAAGGGGGAAGAAGAAGAGGGTGAGAATCAAAAGATGTTTAAGAAAGAGTAAAACATCATCTTACTTCAATGACACAACACATTTGTATTGACATATGAAGACTGCATTCTGGATTCCACTGGATTCAAGGTTTTATTAAGACAGAGTAGTTGATGTGTAGTGCCACATGGTAAGGGGTTGGGTGGGGTACCTGTACAGGTGGAGGAGGGAGGAGGAGTTTGTCTTCCTCAGTCTCTCCCATTCCGCTTCCTTCTGTTGCAGCGAGTCGATGAGCGGCGCGTTACTGTTGGCACGCATGTACACATCCCAGAGAGACACAGCCTCCACCGTACCTAGAGACCGGGGAGACCAGGAGAAACAAGGAGAGACCGGGGGAGAGCAAGAGAGACCGGGGAGACCAGCAGAAACCGGGGAAGAGACAAGGAGAGACCGGGAGACACAAGGAGAGACAGCGAGATGATATACTCAAAACATTTCTCCATAATACTCCATGATACTTCTGCATACAGCAGGTCTGTGGCCAGCGGTCAGTAACAATAATCAGTATTGTTATGAATGATTTGACGTTACCGAGTCCAAACAGGATGTAGTAGGCGCCGTGCCGGGTCTCGTGCAGCAGGGGGCCAATAAGCTTGCCCTTGGCTGTGAGGTTAAAGGTCACGGGGCGTCCGAGCATGGCCCCGGTCAGCCCTGACAGTAAGGTGAGCGAGAGGTCCGACCCCTGGGATATACACAACAGAAGAAGACAGGGGTCATGGGGGACAGTGGGGGTCCTGTGCCCAAAAAGTTTAAAACCGATCCACAGCTTGAGTGAGTCCGCTGGCTCTGAACCTACAGAGGACCAGGTGAGGACCAGTTGGGTCTAGAGGGGACTAGGTGGGTCTAGGGGGAGCAGTTGGGTCTACGGAGGACCAGAGGGAGAACCTACCCGGTCAGCAGGCAGGGTGGCCACCAGCAGGTCTGGCACCGTGTCTCCCTGCAGGTCTGGAAGCAGAACTGCCTGAGAGTCGATGCTCTCCAGGAGAACCGACCACAGCTTTCTACCTGGAGAACAGACACACACCCCACCCCCCACATCTGGGTCAACAGCTAGGCTTAATCACTGGACACATCAGCCCTACTCTGCTACAGCCTCAAGTGGCCTTCACTTGGGACAGGTTTGAGCGGTGAGTGGAACACTAGCTAGCCACTTGGAGTTATTTAAGCAGCAGTAGAATTGCAGCCGGGGGCGGTAGTGGTATTAGTATAGTATAGAAGTAGTATTGTGTAGTTAGTGAAGTAATATAAGCGCTTTATTGTTGTCATCTTTAGTCATTCGTATTCATAGTTAATTGATCGTGTCATATACACTGATGGATCGTACACACACAAAATCAGCTGTTGTCCACCCTCTGTACTGCAAGTCTATTGGTTGGCACACTGATGTTTGTATCCAGTTGTAATGCTCAACATTCCCAAAAGTGCTTTCCATGGCCAGGAAGATGTCGATATTTGGTTGTGATGTGTCTGTACCTGTGGTCCCATTGACGGCAGTAAGGACCTTCTTGGTGATGAGGAGGCAGACGGGCCCGCTGGCCCTCTCTCTCTGGCCCACCAGAAGGGGCGCCGTCTCGGGATAGGCACGCAGGGCGGCGCCCCCTGCTGGGAGGGGCACTGGGTGGGCCTGGTATTGCAGACCACACTGGATGAACATGACCGACTCCCGCATCACGTGCCTCCACAGGACCTGACCACTGGTGGCCGAGAGGGCCACCGCACTGTACACTGGGACAGACAGACAGACTAACCTCAGGTAACAATAACAGTTGTCTGTCCTCCTGAGGGTTCTATACCTTTGGTTCCTGCAGGGTCTGGTTGTATAGGTTCTATACCTTTCGTTCCTGTATGGTCTGGTTCTATACCTTTCGTTCCCTGGAGGGGGTGGGTGTCGTTGGTCCGTTCGGTTTCCCCCAGCAGAACATCTTCGACTGCGTCGCCGTCGACATCCCATAATGCTAGTGCTGGCGGAGTGACACCTGGGTGGACCAATCACAACGTATCTTACTAATCAACAGGATCCCCGGTTGCCTGGCAATGCTCTATCTGAAAGGCGGTGTGTGATTTGTTACCTCCGGCCTCGCCCAGCGACCGCTCCCATTGCGGCTGGTGCACCCCCTTCTGGCAGGGGATGAGAAACGCACACAGCAGCACCAGCAGCATGGCCACCACCAGAGGAACCAGGAAGAATGCCGCACGCACAGTACTACGCACCTGCTTCCTCTTTCTGTCCGCCTGTCCGCCGCTTTGCCCCGCCCCCTCCCCTCCCCCCCCCTCGCCGTCACCATCCTCCCCCCCCTCTCCCTCCCGCTGGCTCCAAAACTGCATGGACTTCCTCTCCTCCTCCTCTTCCTCCTCCTCTGCCTCATCTTCGCTGTTGTCCAGCCTACGAGGCCGGCCCCCCTGGGGGTCTGAGGGCCCGGGGCCTAGGCAGCCGGCCCTGACCAGGCCATTGCGAGGGTAGTTGAGGACCAGGTCATCATCCTCACTTTCGTCCTCGCTGTCGGCCTGCGTGAGTGGGTCATACTCCCCCAGCTGGGACCCCTTCTTACCTGGGAGGAACATGCCGCATGTTAGGCTACAACAATATAGCCACAGCAGCAGCAGCTACTGGAACATTCCTTCTTTTTTCATTATGCCAGGAGAGGCTTTTGAGATTAAAATGTTTGTTTGTGAAAATCAGTTTTTTCAATACACAATAGCACGCAGTTTTCCACAGACAACAAATAACTAATTACATGATACAAACAATTATAGGGAAAGCACAACAACCGTTTTGCAACCGATTGTAAGAAAGCTTTTACGGGTTCGGTAATTCTGAGTTCATCCTGGAGCTCCAAGTATAATATAATAATAAAGTATAATACATCTTTAACCAATAATCATGTTGACACGGAGGGGGAAAGTAATATTTTAAATCATAAAATTCATACCATCACCTTGGTTTGTTGTGTGTAAGTCCTATACACATTTAACCGTATCCTCGACAAGATAAACCAACGCAAAATATGACATATGCCGAGATTGCCCATGTAAGTGTTAATCATAACACGTCGTGTTGTCTCATCTGTCATGCAGGGCCACTGTTAGCTAATGTAGCCGCTAACCTAGCTTACCTACACCGTCCCCAGGTAGCCAGCAACCCACAGCGCCTCAGGACAGGTAACGTGGAGGTTAAACATGACGATCAACTATGGACACTTCATGGTTTCCAATACGTACAGCGTGGAACTCGATATTTCGAGAAAACACAACTGTATGTGTAACTGTTGTCTTGACAGCTGGCGGGCATAACTGGGACGCCAATGTTGCTGATGTTAAAACGTAACAATGGAATGTATGGCGTACATCACAATCTATATATAACCTAAACGAAAACATGTTTTGTGATCGACTCGTGGCTTCTAACGGTATGAAACAGCATCTTACCGGGGAGTTTTAGTGCTCGGGACAGCGCTGCAGCCATGATGGTATAACGGCAGCGAGTGAGCGGTGTAGCCGCGGCACATGAGCGTTAGAGCGGCGGCAGATGAGCGGTGTAGCCGCGGCAACTCAGCGGTAGAGGGGGGTGGCCGCGGCAACTCAGCGGTAAAGCGGCGGCAGATGAGCGGTGGAGCCGCGGCAATTGCATTCCGGAACTTATATTTATTGTCCCCCTAAGTCTTGCTATGTGTCCAAAAAAACATAACATATAAATAACATAAAATACAGATGGTTTTGATCAAATCAAAACTGTATTTGATGTTATACATAACAATATAGTATATATGTGATATGTTGTTATATGGTTAAAAACTATGTTTATTATAATTGTTTTTATAACGTGCATTAGTTACACACTTAGATAGATTAATGACACTAGGGTTGTGGTTTTTGATGGACTGATAAAGCCTACAAAAACATTTTTCATAAGAAATATAAATAAAAACATAAGCATGAGGGAAAACCTACATAACCGATTAAAAATTGGCTACATATTAACAGCCCACTTGTATGTCCTCTTTATTCAATTAAGTTTGGTTTTAGGGAACGTCACTCAACCGAAACTGCAAACGGTTATTTTGTAGACTAAATGCAAACCATGCTTGAGGTACAGTTGTTGGAGACATTCGTATGGACCTTAAGACAGCTTTTGACTCTCGGACCAGCAGATGGCATGGACACTTAATTGAAAATAAAAGGACTGTGGTTAATTTTAATAGCGTTACACATGCTGCTTGTTATGTGTACCTATATCGGCTAATCAACGGTCATGTCATGCATGCGACATGGGTTTTAGTTGCATATGGAAGCGGATTCTGTATAACAAAATAAATATACACCAACTTATTTAGCTTAGTTGGTCAGGCCGGCCCTGGTTGCACAACTGCTGATCACCATATCCCACCATTATACAATATATAAATTGCAATTATTCAAGATTCAAAATTATAAGATTATTGTTTATTAGATAACATGAAAATCAACTAAATTGTGAAGCACAAGTACACAACCATACATGTATGCAACAAAACTACTACAGTATAAGTTGAGGCAACCGGTTCTCAATCTGATTGTCGCCCACCCACACACTCAATCACAGCACGAAGCTGGTGGGCTCCTCCCGCACGGCCAGGTTCTTCCAGGTCCGGGCCCGCAGCGAAGGGGGTCTCTTCCTCAGCTGCTGATCCGTCCCCGAACCAGACGGCTCCACGGTGGACGCCACCGGTTGACGGTGTCTCCGAGACCGACCCATCACCCTGATGCTGCTGTAGCTCTTCCGCTTAATTGAAGTCAGGAGCTGGGCCCGCTTGGTGGTCTCGGCCTCCACGGGCGTGTACCCCTCTTGGCCATCCGCCGGGAAGTTCTTGTCCTGCCAGTCGACGAATTCGGCCGCGGTGTCGTTGAGGCGGCTGGGGAAATCGGGCAGGACCACGGAGATCAGACCGGTCCTCTCCACCACCCCCCTCATCATGCTCTGGTAGAGCGTCTGGACGTTTGAGACCTCGTCCTGTAGCTCCGTGTAGACCAGCTCCTGGACCCGCTGGGTCCTGCTCAGGAACCCGGCGCACAACGGCTCTATCCGGTGGTTGCGATGCTTGCGGAAGGTGAGGAAGTGTGGCATCGCGACGAAATGTATAGCTTTGGTGGCGAACAGCTTCCCCAGGATGTAAATCACGTCGTAATGTCGGGATTGTACCGACTCTTTGAGAAAGTTCTGGACGTAGGGCCAGTCCTTCAAGGCGAGCCTAATCGCCGACTGTGGTACGGCAAGTTGGGTGTTATAAAAACCATAGAGCAGATACAGCCCCCCCACCCGGATCTGGTAACTGAAGGGGCCGAGGAAGTATTTAGAGGCGGTCGCAAAGGCCACTCGACAGAAGCGCCTCATCTCGCACATCTCGATGGTGCCGAGGAACACATCTGAGAAGCTCATGCTCCTCCAAATGGCCGAGAACGTCTCGTACCTCACCGAGTCCGTCTGCTGAAAACGGCCCAGTAGTTCCTCCACGTCCTGGGTCAGAGGCCCGTAGTAGGTGTCGGAGTATATTGGCGGTCCGCCACCGCCAGGCATTTTTTTTTAATTTGGAAAAAAAAGTTTTGTTTTAAGTTTAAAACGAAAATGAGACAAAAACGACAGCGTTGACTTCAGGGCAGAACTTCTAAACTTCCGCCATTCACTCACCGAAAGGAAATGAGCGCCGTGATTTGTCGCGCCAATTAGGTGCACCAACCAATCAGAACACTGCGTGGATGTTCGTTGAGAATGTCCCCAGCTGGTGCTGTTTACGTCGTTAACGTTTTTGCATTTATTAAAAAAAACACTGTTGGTGGGACCGGTTTACCTCGGACTTACAAAACAGACACAATATAGTCGAGGGTCGGATATAAACCACAGTAAGGCTATTGAAAGGTGTCATTGTTTGTCTTTGTAGTATAATTTCTACTCGGTGGAATACGAATCTTTCTCAGAGGTCCGGATACTAAGGTAAAGGTGTTTATTGAACAAAGCATCAAATTCATCAGTTGCAACGAGATAGAGCCTGCTGTGCCAATTCGCAGACTGGCGACGCGCTCCTTTACCAAACATTATATAGACAATAGCGTCAACATCCACTACTCCTAGTGGTCAAAGTAACAAACATCAACTTAATACTATTGGTCTGAGAGGTACAACCAGCACTCTGGTTGGTCACGGTGTCTTCATTGTCACGTCACAAGTGTATGTCTCAAACCCCCAAGGGGGTCGTAGACAATATCGTCCACAACGGACAGTCCAAAATGTGAATGTGGACAATTCACTTATTTATTTTTAAGTGTATACATTTTTTCTTCAGAATGTTTACGTCATAAATGTGACTCTCCTCCCCCCCCCCCCAACGGGGTCACGTGTCACCTGTTGATTTATCAGTGAATGTAGTTCTTGAATTCTAACAAATTAAATATTTAAGAGATTCAAGATTTTTATTTGCCATATGCAGCAAGTACAATGGAATGCTAACTCCCCATTTCCTCTCTTTTTCTAGACACTATACTATAAAAATACTGTACGCATACAATACAAATAACAATAAAGTGACTGATGGATGATATGTGCATGTGTTGAATTGTGCAAAAAGCATTAAAAAAGCATTTAAAGTGCCAGAAGTGCATCAGCATCATGAATTAATTGCATTACAGTGCAGAACAGAGCAGTATAGCTGTATGAGTCCAGAAGGTTCAATTCTGCTCCGTTTGGCTGGCTGTGTTAGGTTAAGCAATTTTTTGAGGATTTTGGTTGATCATATAATAATGATCAGATAACATCAATTACCATTTAGGCATTTTATGTCACACTTTAAATGGCTCTGTCATGATAGACGTGGCAGAGAGAAAGATGTACCTAAAGGAATATTAATAATGATAATGATGATATACTTATAATTATTATTATTATTATTATTATTATTATTATTATTAATAATAATAATAATATTAATAATATAAACAATGCTACTACTACTCCTTCTAATACTAATAATAACAATGACAAACACATTCCAACTAAAAGTACTTTCAACTGAATGCGGTGTTTTATTTATAAACCAATTAACAATATGTATTTTTTCTTTATGTATTATTTATATTTTCAACAATAATCATTGTGCTGAAAAAAATCTTTATCCTACCGGTCATTGTCAAAACCTATGCTGTGTAATTCAGGCTATTATACTTGTGAACTAACATGACAAATTGTAAGACCATGATGCACTTCAACTCATATAACACACAATGATCATCTAAGTCCTGAAGGCATTGGTACTTCCTGCAGGAAAATAATGAAGGACTTATTCTAAAGTATGCTGGAGTCAAAGGATTTCCTCAGTAAAACATGGGGTGCACACAGAGAACACTGCACTAGGTCACTTTATAGACAGACAAAGGAAGTACAAAGGTCGTTTTGTTTCTTACACAATGCAAATTAGAACAACGCAAGGTTCAAGGATAGAGCAGTGACTTATTTAATTAATTTTAGGGGAGGGCGGGGTACTTGTAAGTCGCTTTGGATAAAAGCGTCTGCTAAATGTCCTAAATGTAAATGTACAGAAGGTTAGGTGATGGCACGGTTTGCCACTGTAGTATAGTGTTGTTCATAGCATATAGTATAGTACAAAGTATAGTTTATAGTATATAGTATAGTACAAAGTATCGTTTATAGTGTTGTTTATAGTATATAGTATCAAAAATCCCACTTTAAATCAAAAAAAAAAGACATTAAAATCATTCAAATATCTCTATGGAGAGCTAAATGAAATATTCACACGGGAAAGCTCAATGTCCACTTTGGGGGGAAATCTGTCAGGTCACTTTGTTATATTAGGTGCAGATGAAGGAAGCTTTTAAAGTTTGTTTTCAACACTTTAGGTCGGGGCAGATCCTAGTCCTGAAGGCATCCCACGAAGTAGGTGAGGCACCTCGACAGGCGGACCTGTGCCCGTTCAAAAATTCTTCTCGTAATGTGAACGAGGACACGGGCGTCAACCCGCGTCGTTATTTTCCTTACTCATCAGTTTAAGGCATACCCAAACGATCTACGAAGAGAGGTCTGGACTTAGTGCACAGGCGTTTACCATCGTGGTGCTCATATTCAAATCGAATACAACTTGTAACTAAAATACCAATTCCCCAAAATAACCACAACAAATAATGATGATAAGAATAATAGTATGAATACTACTACTACTACTACTACTACTACTAATAATAATATTCAACACCGGAGCACCCCAAGGCTGCTACCTCAGCCCCCGGCTGTACTCTCTGTACACATGACTACACCACCACACAGCAACAATCGGATTAACAAGTTTGCAGACGACACCACAGTCATCGGCCTAATAAACGACAACTACGAGACAGAGTACAGAGATGAGGTAGTCCGGCTGATGCGATGGTGCAAGGACAAAAGCCTTGCACTGAATGTGCAGACTAAGGAGCTCATAGTAGACTTCAGGAGCCACTGACGCACCCACTCCACCATCAGCCTAGATGGAACACAGGTGGAAAGCGTCAGCTGCTTCCGTTACCTGGGACTACAGATCTTTGACGACCTGGCGTGGACCAACACACACCAATACTAATAATAACAGTGACAAACAAATATCAAACAAATTCTTACTAAATGTACTTTCAACTGAAGGTGGTGTTCTGTATTTATCAACCAATTATCAATATGTATTTTTTATTGATGTATTCTTTTTATTTTTAATAATAAGCATTGTACTGAAAAAATAACTTTATTCTTTCAGTCAATGTCAAAACCTATGCTGTGTAATTCATGCTATCATACTTAGGTGCAGTGTGTCACGTGATAAATTGTAAGACCATGATGCACTACAACTCACATAATACAGAATAATCATCTAAGTCCTGAAGGCATTGGTACTTCCTGCAGGAAAATAATGAAGGACTTATTCTAAAGTATGCTGGAGTCAAAGGATTTCCTCAGTAAAACATGGGGTGCACACAGAGAACACTGCACTAGGTCACTTTTTGGACAGATAACGGAAGTCCTTTAGGGTTCTTTATTTTCTTTCAACACTTTAGGTCGGGGCAGATCCTAGTCCTGAAGGCATCCCACGAAGTAGGTGAGTCACCTCGACAGGCGGACCTGTGCCCGTTCAAAAATTCTTCTCGTAATGTGAACGAGGACACGGGCGTCACCCCGCGTCGTTATTTTCCTTACTCATCAGTTTAAGGCATACCCAATCGATCTACCAAGAGAGGTCTGGACTTAGTGCACAGGCGTTTACCATCGTGGTGCTCATATTCAAATAGAATACAACTTGTAACTAAAATACCAATTCCCCAAAATAACTACAACAAATGATGATGATAAGAATAATAGTATGAATACTTCTACTACTACTAGTACTACTACTACTAATAATATTCAACAACGGAGCACCTTGGGGTTCTCCGGTGTTGAATATTATTAGTAGTATACAACTTGTAACTTAAATACTAATTCCCCAGAAAAACTATAACGAATAATGATGATTTAAATAATAGTAACAATACTACTACTACTAATAAAAGTAATATTCAACACCGTAGCACCCCAAGGCTGCTACCTCAGCCTCCGGCTGTACTCTCTGTACAACAGTGGTGAACCGTCAGGGCCTTCAAGGTATTCAGAGAAGACCCTGGAACCCTCAGATGAAACAAACACATTTTTTTTAAATTATATTAATAAAATGTAATAAAATTTAAATAAAATTAATAAATGAGGATCGTATTTGTGTTGTTGATCTGTAATAGTACAGTGTTACACGTTAGTACACGTTGATTTGTTTGTCTTTCTCAGTCCATGCACTACGCATTTGAGTGGTTTTGTGTTGTGTAAAAAAATGCAACCAATCAGATATTTTTCTGGGTTGCTGGGAAGAATACCCTTCAACCAAGGTACTCTATATGCTTGCTAGAATGCCCTGGCCCATAAACTGAACGAGAGCGTATGTTTGGATTGACAATTTGATCAACCAAACATATATTGATTTGTAACCAATGGGCGTATTCTTTCAGATTTCCCCACGGTTCCAGGGTACTCTAGAAGACCCGTTAGTTTACTGGCTCGAGACAGAGGATCTAGCTTAGTGCTACGTAGCATTTCATTTGAAGTTGTATTGTTTTTTACGTCGAAATGGCAACAGGTGAAGATGATGTTGTTGCAATCTGAAAAGCAGTGATCAGCTTTATGACCGGGTTATCGAAAAATGGAGAATGGATTTTGTCTTTAAGTGAACATTATTGGTGAGTGAGACTAATTTGTCTTTGCTGGTTTTGCCACAGTGTTGCTTCTCGTTGAGCTGGTTGTTGCATTTTGTTTCCACAAACTTGTTGAATGATTAGTTAATGACTGTCTTGAGTTTGTTAAGCATTGTTGTGAGAGTTTTGACTTGATCTTTCTTTGCATTGGTAATTGTTACGAACGTGTGGTTGTTTTTTTGTTTATGAAACCTAATAGTCCTAGCTGAGTGGAGTAGGCCTTCATGGTGTGTGACGATGTAGCGAGCTACAGTACAGTACCAGTACAGTAGTCAAGTCAAGTAAAGTTTATTGTCACTTCACAGTTTACACAAGTATAAAGCAGTGATGTGAAAATCTTATGTGCAATACCCGACGACAGACAGCAGTTATAAAATAAGATAAAAATAGAATAAAGTTAAAAATAAAATAAAAATAAAAATGCAATTTATAAAATGCAAAATATCGGCACAGAAAAGAGCAATATGTATATATAACTCAATGTAATCAAATATACATTGTTATATGCTATACGCCCTTGTTCAGCAGCCTGATGGCCTGACTGTGGAAGCTATCTCTAAGCCTATTTGTACGGCACTTGATACTGCGGTATCGCCTGCCTGACGGTAATAGTGAGTACAGTTTGTGGCTGGGGTGGGCAATGTCTTTTATGATTCGTTTGGCCTTGGCCACGCACCGCTGATTGTAAATATCCAGGAGGGAGGGGAGCTCACCTCCAACGATATACTGGGCCGTCCGCACCACCCTTTGAAGCGCTCTGCGCTCGAGTGCGGTGCAGTTCCCGTACCAGGCAGTGATACCCCTTGTAAGAACACTCTCGATGGTGCCGTTATAGAATGTTCTCAGGATGCGGGGGCCCATGCTGAATTTCTTCAGACGCCTGAGGAAATACAGGCGTTGTTGGGCCCTTTTCACCACGTGTGTTGTGCGTGGACCATGTGAGGTCCTCGGAGATGTGCACACCGAGGAACTTGAAGCTGCTGACCCTCTCTACTGCAACACTGTCTATGGAGATAGGGCTGTGCTCTCCCCTCTGCTTCCTGAAGTCCACGATCAGCTCCTTGGTCTTCTTGACGTTGAGGGCGAGGCTGTTCTCCTGGCACCACTGCTCCAGCGATCCAACCTCCTCCCTGTAGACTGTCTCGTCGTCGCCGGCGATCAGGCCCATCACCGTCGTGTCGTCAGCAAACTTGACGATGACGTTGGAGCTGTGCATAGCCATGCAGTCGTGGTTGTAACTCATCCATAGCCTGTGTGTTGTGGTGCTGTGTTGTGTGGTTACTTCACTGTATGGACAGTGCTTTGCCAACTATGGTGAACTTGTAAATTGGCTGCGACAATCTTGGTGGGTGGTGGTCTACAGAGGGTCCAGTTGTGATAGACACGGTTCGCCACTGCTGTACACACATGACTACTGCCACACACAGCAACAATTGGATTATCACGTTTGCAGACGACACCACAGTCATCTGCCTGATAAGCGAGGACGATGAGACAGAGTACAGAGATGAGTTGGTCCTGCTGATACGATGGTGCAAGGACAAAAGCCTTGCACTGAATGTCAGAAAGGGGGCTCATCGTGGACTTCAGAAGCCACTGACTCCACTATCGGCCTGGATGGAATACCGGTGGAAATCGTCAGCTGCTTCTGTTTCGTGGGACTACAGATCTTTGACCTCCTGGCGTGGACCCACAACACAGAGGTCATGCTGCTGAAGGCTCACCAGCGCCTCTATGCCATGCGTTGCCTAAGGAGAAACGGCAAAGGCAAGCTGGTGAACTTCTACCGTGGCACCATAGAGAGCGTCTTGGCGAGTGGCGTCACTGTGTGGTTATGCAACACCACTGCACAGGACAAGAACACAATCCACTGTCCGTGAGGACAGTGGAAAAGAGGGTGTGCACTTCAATGCATTAAGGAGATCTTCATGACCAGATGTCGGAATAAGGCCATCTCCATCACAAAGGACCGCAACCACTCAGGGCACCATCTTTTCCTCCTGCAGTCCTGTTGCTGGTTCCGCAGCAGCCTTACAATGGTAATGGATGCTTTTATATAGCACTTTTATCCAAAGCGCTTTACAAGTTATGCCTCACATTCACCCATTCAACCACAGATGGCGGAGTCAGCCATGCAAGGAGACAACCAGCACATCAGGAGCAGTTAGGGTTAGGGTGTCTTGCTCAAGGACACCTCGACAGTATTTCCTAGGATGATCTGGTGATCGAACTAGCAACCTTCTGGTTGTGTCCTGAGCTATACTGCCGCCTACCGACGGTCTTCATCCAAAGGCAGTGCGCTTACTGAACTGCTAGGAGTGCTGCCACTATCATAACATTGTCACCCATATTATTACACTATCATACTTTTGCTGGACCTTCTGGACTCATTACAGTTACTGCACTGTACTGTACTATATTCATGATGCTGCTGCACTACTGGCACTTTAAAATGCTTTTTGCACAATTCATCATATGTATATATCATCAATCAGTCACTTTATTGTTATTTTTATTGTTTACAGTATTGTTATAGTGCAGTGTTGTTTATAGCATGTAGTATAGTAAAGTACATATTCAAGTAGAGGTTGTTTATAGTATATAGTATCATTGTGTCCAAAAGTCCAACTTCAGAAATTGAAATCATTCAAATATCTCTAGGGAGAGACAAATGATGGCCTTTGAAATATTTCAACAGGAACTCGAGGTGGACACGTTGGGGGAACATCCGTCAGGTGAATTTGTTATACGAGGTGCATAAAAAGAAGGCTTTTTAGGTTTGTTTTCAACACTTTAGGTCGGGGCAGATCCAAGTCCTGAAGGCATCCCACGAAGTAGGTGAGTCACCTCGACAGGCGGACCTGTGCCCGTTCAAAAATTCTTCTCGTAATGTGAACGAGGACACGGGCGTCACCCCGCGTCGTTATTTTCCTTACTCATCAGTTTAAGGCATACCCAATCGATCTACCAAGAGAGGTCTGGACTTAGTGCACAGGCGTTTACCATCGTGGTGCTCATATTCAAATAGAATACAACTTGTAACTAAAATACCAATTCCCCAAAATAACTACAACAAATGATGATGATAAGAATAATAGTATGAATACTTCTACTACTACTACTAATAATAATAATATTCAACACCGGAGCACCTTGGGGTTCTCCGGTGTTGAATATTATTAGTAGTATACAACTTGTAACTTAAATACTAATTCCCCAGAAAAACTATAACGAATAATGATGATTTAAATAATAGTAACAATACTACTACTACTACTAATAAAAGTAATATTCAGCACCGTAGCACCCCAAGGCTGCTACCTCAGCCTCCGGCTGTACTCTCTGTACAACAGTGGTCAGGGCCTTCAAGGTATTCAGAGAAGACCCTGGAACCCTCAGATGAAACAAACACATTTTTTTTTAATTATATTAATAAAATGTAATAAAATTTAAATAAAATGAATAAATGAGAATCGTATTTGTGTTGTTGATCTGTAATAGTACAGTGTTACACGTTAGTACACGTTGATTTGTTTGTCTTTCTCAGTCCATGCACTACGCATTTGAGTGGTTTTGTGTTTGAAAAAAAATGCAACCAATCAGATATTTTTCTGGGTTGCTGGGAAGAATACCCTTCAACCAAGGTACTCTATATGCTTGCTAGAATGCCCTGGCCCATAAACTGAACGAGAGCGTATGTTTGGATTGACAATTTGATCAACCAAACATATATTGATTTGTAGCCAATGGGCGTATTCTTTCAGATTTCCCCACGGTTCCAGGGTACTCTAGAAGACCCGTTAGTTTACTGGCTCGAGACAGAGGATCTAGCTTAGTGCTACGTAGCATTTCATTTGAAGTTGTATTGTTTTTTACGTCGAAATGGCAACAGGTGAAGATGATGTTGTTGCAATCTGAAAAGCAGTGATCAGCTTTATGACCGGGTTATCGAAAAATGGAGAATGGATTTTGTCTTTAAGTGAACATTATTGGTGAGTGAGACTAATTTGTCTTTGCTGGTTTTGCCACAGTGTTGCTTCTCGTTGAGCTGGTTGTTGCATTTTGTTTCCACAAACTTGTTGAATGATTAGTTAATGGCTGTCTTGAGTTTGTTAAGCATTGTTGTGAGAGTTTTGACTTGATCTTTCTTTGCATTGGTAATTGTTACGAACGTGTGGTTGTTTTTTTGTTTATGAAACCTAATAGTCCTAGCTGAGTGGAGTAGGCCTTCATGGTGTGTGACGATGTAGCGAGCTACAGTACAGTACCAGTACAGTAGTCAAGTCAAGTCAAGTTTATTGTCACTTCACAGTTTACACAAGTATAAAGCAGTGATGTGAAAATCGTATGTGCAATACCCGACGACAGACAGCAGTTATAAAATAAGATAAAAATAGAATAAAGTTAAAAAATAAAAATAAAAATAAAAATGCAATTTATAAAATGCAAAATATCGGCACAGAAAAGAGCAATATGTATATATAACTCAATGTAATCAAATATACATTGTTATATGCTATACGCCCTTGTTCAGCAGCCTGATGGCCTGACTGTGGAAGCTATCTCTAAGCCTATTTGTACGGCACTTGATACTGCGGTATCGCCTGCCTGACGGTAAAAGTGAGTACAGTTTGTGGCTGGGGTGGGCAATGTCTTTTATGATTCGTTTGGCCTTGGCCACGCACCGCTGATTGTAAATATCCAGGAGGGAGGGGAGCTCACCTCCAACGATATACTGGGCCGTCCGCACCACCCTTTGAAGCGCTCTGCGCTCGAGTGCGGTGCAGTTCCCGTACCAGGCAGTGATACCCCTTGTAAGAACACTCTCGATGGTGCCGTTATAGAATGTTCTCAGGATGCGGGGGCCCATGCTGAATTTCTTCAGACGCCTGAGGAAATACAGGCGTTGTTGGGCCCTTTTCACCACGTGTGTTGTGCGTGGACCATGTGAGGTCCTCGGAGATGTGCACACCGAGGAACTTGAAGCTGCTGACCCTCTCTACTGCAACACTGTCTATGGAGATAGGGCTGTGCTCTCCCCTCTGCTTCCTGAAGTCCACGATCAGCTCCTTGGTCTTCTTGACGTTGAGGGCGAGGCTGTTCTCCTGGCACCACTGCTCCAGCGATCCAACCTCCTCCCTGTAGACTGTCTCGTCGTCGCCGGCGATCAGGCCCATCACCGTCGTGTCGTCAGCAAACTTGACGATGACGTTGGAGCTGTGCACAGCCATGCAGTCGTGGTTGTAACTCATCCATAGCCTGTGTGTTGTGGTGCTGTGTTGTGTGGTTACTTCACTGTATGGACAGTGCTTTGCCAACTATGGTGAACTTGTAAATTGGCTGCGACAATCTTGGTGGGTGGTGGTCTACAGAGGGTCCAGTTGTGATAGACACGGTTCGCCACTGCTGTACACACATGACTACTGCCACACACAGCAACAATTGGATTATCACGTTTGCAGACGACACCACAGTCATCTGCCTGATAAGCGAGGACGATGAGACAGAGTACAGAGATGAGTTGGTCCTGCTGATACGATGGTGCAAGGACAAAAGCCTTGCACTGAATGTCAGAAAGGGGGCTCATCGTGGACTTCAGAAGCCACTGACTCCACTATCGGCCTGGATGGAATACCGGTGGAAATCGTCAGCTGCTTCTGTTTCGTGGGACTACAGATCTTTGACCTCCTGGCGTGGACCCACAACACAGAGGTCATGCTGCTGAAGGCTCACCAGCGCCTCTATGCCATGCGTTGCCTAAGGAGAAACGGCAAAGGCAAGCTGGTGAACTTCTACCGTGGCACCATAGAGAGCGTCTTGGCGAGTGGCGTCACTGTGTGGTTATGCAACACCACTGCACAGGACAAGAACACAATCCACTGTCCGTGAGGACAGTGGAAAAGAGGGTGTGCACTTCAATGCATTAAGGAGATCTTCATGACCAGATGTCGGAATAAGGCCATCTCCATCACAAAGGACCGCAACCACTCAGGGCACCATCTTTTCCTCCTGCAGTCCTGTTGCTGGTTCCGCAGCAGCCTTACAATGGTAATGGATGCTTTTATATAGCACTTTGATCCAAAGCGCTTTACAAGTTATGCCTCACATTCACCCATTCAACCACAGATGGCGGAGTCAGCCATGCAAGGAGACAACCAGCACATCAGGAGCAGTTAGGGTTAGGGTGTCTTGCTCAAGGACACCTCGACAGTATTTCCTAGGATGATCTGGTGATCGAACTAGCAACCTTCTGGTTGTGTCCTGAGCTATACTGCCGCCTACCGACGGTCTTCATCCAAAGGCAGTGCGCTTACTGAACTGCTAGGAGTGCTGCCACTATCATAACATTGTCACCCATATTATTACACTATCATACTTTTGCTGGACCTTCTGGACTCATTACAGTTACTGCACTGTACTGTACTATATTCATGATGCTGCTGCACTACTGGCACTTTAAAATGCTTTTTGCACAATTCATCATATGTATATATCATCAATCAGTCACTTTATTGTTATTTTTATTGTTTACAGTATTGTTATAGTGCAGTGTTGTTTATAGCATGTAGTATAGTAAAGTACATATTCAAGTAGAGGTTGTTTATAGTATATAGTATCATTGTGTCCAAAAGTCCAACTTCAGAAATTGAAATCATTCAAATATCTCTAGGGAGAGACAAATGATGGCCTTTGAAATATTTCAACAGGAACTCGAGGTGGACACGTTGGGGGAACATCCGTCAGGTGAATTTGTTATACGAGGTGCATAAAAAGAAGGCTTTTTAGGTTTGTTTTCAACACTTTAGGTCGGGGCAGATCCAAGTCCTGAAGGCATCCCACGAAGTAGGTGAGTCACCTCGACAGGCGGACCTGTGCCCGTTCAAAAATTCTTCTCGTAATGTGAACGAGGACACGGGCGTCACCCCGCGTCGTTATTTTCCTTACTCATCAGTTTAAGGCATACCCAATCGAACTACGAAGAGAGGTCTGGACTTAGTGCACAGGCGTTTACCATCGTGGTGCTCATATTCAAATTGAATTCAACTTGTAACTAAAATACCAACTACAACAAATAATGAAGATTAGAATAATAGTATGAATACTACTACTACTACTACTACTACTACTAATACTAATATTCAACACCGGTGCACCCCGGCTGTACTCTTTCACACATGGCTGTATAGCCACACACAGCAACAATCCGATGATCAAGTTTGCAGACGACACCACAGTCATCGGCCTGATAAGCGACCACGACGAGACCGAGTACAGAGATGTCGCGATGGTGCAAGGGTGCAAGGACAAAAGACAAAGGAGTTCATCGTAGACTTCAGGAGCCACCATCAGCCTGGATGGGACACCGGTGGACATAGTCAGCCTTTTCTGTTTCCTGGGACTTCAGATCTCTGACAACCTGGCGTGGACCCACAACATGGAGGTAGGCAAGCAGTGGCTAGTGAACTTCTACCGTGGCCCCGTAGAGTGCGTCCTGGCGATTGGCGTCACTGTGTGGTATGGCAAGACCACTGCAGAGGACAAGAATGCCATCCAGAGGGTCGTGAGGACGGCGGAAAATATTTGGAGGCAGTCGCTAAGGCCTGTAGTAGGTGTCTGAGTATATCGGCGGTCCACCAATCAATTATCAAAATGTATTTTTTATTTATTTAAAAAAATAAATCTTTATTCTATCTGTCAATGTCAAAACCTATGCTGTGTAATTCATGCTATCATACTTAGGTGCGGTGTGTACTAACATGACACATGTTAAGACCATGATGCACTACAACTCACATAATACACAAGCATCATCTTAATCCTGAAGGCATTGGTACTTCCTGCAGGGAATAATGCAGGACTTATTCTAAAGTATGCTGGAGTCAAGGGATTTCTTCAGGAAAACATGGGGTACACACAGGGAACACTGCACTAGGTCACTTTATAGACAGACAAAGGAAGTACTTTAGGGTCGTTTATTTTCTTACACAATGCAAATTAGAACCACGCAAGGTTCAGGGATAGAGCAGGGGTTTATTTAATATTTCTTTTAGGGGAGGGCAGGGTACAGAAGGTTGTGATAGGCACGGTTTGCCACTGTAGTATAGGGTTCGTAGTATATAGTATAGTACAAAGTATTGTTTATAGTATATAGTATAGTACAAAGTATAGTTCCCTCTCCTCTACTCCCTATGCTATGCACAGCTCCAACATCATCATCAAGTTTGCTGACGACACGACAGTGATGGGCCTGATCGCCGGCAACGACGAGACAGCCTAACAACAACAAATTGTGAGGATTGAATCCTCTTTATTGGTTACATACATGAAGACATACAGTGAAACGTGTTCTCTGCATTTAACCCATCCTAGTATTAGGAGCAGTGGGCAGCTATTCATACAGCGCCCGGGGAGCAGTTAGGGTTAGGGTCTTCCTCAAGGACACCTCGACAGTTTTTGCTAGGAGGAGCCGGGGATCGAACCAGCAACCTTCCGGTTGTGAGGCGACCGCTCTACCTCCTGAGCTAGACTGCCGCCCAAACTCCTCCTACAGGGAGGAGGTCGGATCGCTGGGGCAGTGGTGCCAGGAGAACTGCCTTGCCCTAAAGAAGACCAAGGAGCTGATTGTGGACTACAGATCGGCGGATACAGATATTTCCTCAGGCATCTGAGGAAATTCAGCATGGGCCCCCGCAGTATATCGTTGGAGGTGAACTTCCCTCCCTCCTGGATATATACAACCAGCGGTGCGTGGCCAAGGCCAAACGCATCATAAAAGACAATGCCCACCCCAGCCACGAACTGTATTCACTTTTACCGTCAGGCAGGCGATACCGCAGTATCAAATGCTGCACAAATAGACTGAGAGATAGCTTCCACAGTCAGGCCATCAGGCTGCTGAACAAGGGCGTATAGCATATAACAATGTATGTTTTATTACATTGATTTATATATATTGCTGTTTTTCTGTGCTGTATATTTAACTTTGTACAGTTTTTTACTTTTTATTTTATTCTGTTTTCTTTATTTTTTGTCTAACTGGTGTCTGTCGTCGGGTATTGCACATAAGATATTCACTCACCGATTATACTTGTGTAAACTGTGAAGTGAAAATAAACTTGACTTTGAAATATTCCCACAGGAAAGCTTAATGCCCACTTTGGAGCAAAATATGTCATGTATTAGGTGCAGATGAAGGTCTTTGTTTTTAACACTTTAGGTCAGGGCAGATCCTAGTCCTGAAGGCATCCCACGAAGTAGGTGAGTCACCTCGACAGGCGGACCTGTGCCCGTTCAAAAATTCTTCTCGTAATGTGAACGAGGACACGGGCGTCACCCCGCGTCGTTATTTTCCTTACTCATCAGTTTAAGGCATACCCAATCGATCTACGAAGAGAGGTCTGGACTTAGTGCACAGGCGTTTACCATCGTGGTGCTCATATTCAAATAGAATACAACTTGTAACTAAAATACCAATTCCCCAAAATAACTACAACAAATGACGATGATAAGAATAATAGTATGAATACTTCTACTACTACTACTAATAATAATAATATTCAACACCGGAGCACCTTGGGGTTCTCCGGTGTTGAATATTATTAGTAGTATACAACTTGTAACTTAAATACTAATTCCCCAGAAAAACTATAACGAATAATGATGATTTAAATAATAGTAACAATACTACTACTACTACTACTAATAAAAGTAATATTCAGCACCGTAGCACCCCAAGGCTGCTACCTCAGCCTCCGGCTGTACTCTCTGTACAACAGTGGTCAGGGCCTTCAAGGTATTCAGAGAAGACCCTGGAACCCTCAGATGAAACAAACACATTTTTTTTTAAATTATATTAATAAAATGTAATAAAATTTAAATAAAATGAATAAATGAGAATCGTATTTGTGTTGTTGATCTGTAATAGTACAGTGTTACACGTTAGTACACGTTGATTTGTTTGTCTTTCTCAGTCCATGCACTACGCATTTGAGTGGTTTTGTGTTTGAAAAAAAATGCAACCAATCAGATATTTTTCTGGGTTGCTGGGAAGAATACCCTTCAACCAAGGTACTCTATATGCTTGCTAGAATGCCCTGGCCCATAAACTGAACGAGAGCGTATGTTTGGATTGACAATTTGATCAACCAAACATATATTGATTTGTAGCCAATGGGCGTATTCTTTCAGATTTCCCCACGGTTCCAGGGTACTCTAGAAGACCCGTTAGTTTACTGGCTCGAGACAGAGGATCTAGCTTAGTGCTACGTAGCATTTCATTTGAAGTTGTATTGTTTTTTACGTCGAAATGGCAACAGGTGAAGATGATGTTGTTGCAATCTGAAAAGCAGTGATCAGCTTTATGACCGGGTTATCGAAAAATGGAGAATGGATTTTGTCTTTAAGTGAACATTATTGGTGAGTGAGACTAATTTGTCTTTGCTGGTTTTGCCACAGTGTTGCTTCTCGTTGAGCTGGTTGTTGCATTTTGTTTCCACAAACTTGTTGAATGATTAGTTAATGGCTGTCTTGAGTTTGTTAAGCATTGTTGTGAGAGTTTTGACTTGATCTTTCTTTGCATTGGTAATTGTTACGAACGTGTGGTTGTTTTTTTGTTTATGAAACCTAATAGTCCTAGCTGAGTGGAGTAGGCCTTCATGGTGTGTGACGATGTAGCGAGCTACAGTACAGTACCAGTACAGTAGTCAAGTCAAGTCAAGTTTATTGTCACTTCACAGTTTACACAAGTATAAAGCAGTGATGTGAAAATCGTATGTGCAATACCCGACGACAGACAGCAGTTATAAAATAAGATAAAAATAGAATAAAGTTAAAAAATAAAAAAAATAAAAATGCAATTTATAAAATGCAAAATATCGGCACAGAAAAGAGCAATATGTATATATAACTCAATGTAATCAAATATACATTGTTATATGCTATACGCCCTTGTTCAGCAGCCTGATGGCCTGACTGTGGAAGCTATCTCTAAGCCTATTTGTACGGCACTTGATACTGCGGTATCGCCTGCCTGACGGTAAAAGTGAGTACAGTTTGTGGCTGGGGTGGGCATTGTCTTTTATGATTCGTTTGGCCTTGGCCACGCACCGCTGATTGTAAATATCCAGGAGGGAGGGGAGCTCACCTCCAACGATATACTGGGCCGTCCGCACCACCCTTTGAAGCGCTCTGCGCTCGAGTGCGGTGCAGTTCCCGTACCAGGCGGTGATACACCCTGTAAAAACACTCTCGATGGTGCCGTTATAGAATGTTCTCAGGATGCGGGGGCCCATGCTGAATTTCTTCAGACGCCTGAGGAAATACAGGCGTTGTTGGGCCCTTTTCACCACGTGTGTGGTGTGCGTGGACCATGTGAGGTCCTCGGAGATGTGCACGCCGAGGAACTTGAAGCTGCTGACCCTCTCTACTGCAACACTGTCGATGGAGATAGGGCTGTGCTCTCCCCTCTGCTTCCTGAAGTCCACGATCAGCTCCTTGGTCTTCTTGACGTTGAGGGCGAGGCTGTTCTCCTGGCACCACTGCTCCAGCGATCCAACCTCCTCCCTGTAGACTGTCTCGTCGTCGCCGGCGATCAGGCCCATCACCGTCGTGTCGTCAGAAAACTTGACGATGACGTTGGAGCTGTGCACAGCCATGCAGTCGTGGGTGTAACTCATCCATAGCCTGTGTGTTGTGGTGCTGTGTTGTGTGGTTACTTCACTATATGGACAGTGCTTTGCCAACTATGGTGAACTTGTAAATTGGCTGCGACAATCTTGGTGGGTGGTGGTCTACAGAGGGTCCAGTTGTGATAGACACGGTTCGCCACTGCTGTACACACATGACTACTGCCACACACAGCAACAATTGGATTATCACGTTTGCAGACGACACCACAGTCATCTGCCTGATAAGCGAGGACGATGAGACAGAGTACAGAGATGAGTTGGTCCTGCTGATACGATGGTGCAAGGACAAAAGCCTTGCACTGAATGTCAGAAAGGGGGCTCATCGTGGACTTCAGGAGCCACTGACGCACCCACTCCACTATCGGCCTGGATGGAATACCGGTGGAAATCGTCAGCTGCTTCTGTTTCGTGGGACTACAGATCTTTGACCTCCTGGCGTGGACCCACAACACAGAGGTCATGCTGCTGAAGGCTCACCAGCGCCTCTATGCCATGCGTTGCCTAAGGAGAAACGGCAAAGGCAAGCTGGTGAACTTCTACCGTGGCACCATAGAGAGCGTCTTGGCGAGTGGCGTCACTGTGTGGTTATGCAACACCACTGCACAGGACAAGAACACAATCCACTGTCCGTGAGGACAGTGGAAAAGAGGGTGTGCACTTCAATGCATTAAGGAGATCTTCATGACCAGATGTCGGAATAAGGCCATCTCCATCACAAAGGACCGCAACCACTCAGGGCACCATCTTTTCCTCCTGCAGTCCTGTTGCTGGTTCCGCAGCAGCCTTACAATGGTAATGGATGCTTTTATATAGCACTTTTATCCAAAGCGCTTTACAAGTTATGCCTCACATTCACCCATTCAACCACAGATGGCGGAGTCAGCCATACAAGGAGACAACCAGCACATCAGGAGCAGTTAGGGTTAGGGTGTCTTGCTCAAGGACACCTCGACAGTATTTCCTAGGATGATCTGGTGATCGAACTAGCAACCTTCTGGTTGTGTCCTGAGCTATACTGCCGCCTACCGACGGTCTTCATCCAAAGGCAGTGCGCTTACTGAACTGCTAGGAGTGCTGCCACTATCATAACATTGTCACCCATATTATTACACTATCATACTTTTGCTGGACCTTCTGGACTCATTACAGTTACTGCACTATATTCATGATGCTGCTGCACTACTGGCACTTTAAAATGCTTTTTGCACAATTCATCATATGTATATATCATCAATCAGTCACTTTATTGTTTTTTTTTATTGTTTACAGTATTGTTATAGTGCAGTGTTGTTTATAGCATGTAGTATAGTAAAGTACATATTCAAGTAGAGGTTGTTTATAGTATATAGTATCATTGTGTCCAAAAGTCCAACTTCAGAAATTGAAATCATTCAAATATCTCTAGGGAGAGACAAATGATGGCCTTTGAAATATTTCAACAGGAACTCGAGGTGGACACGTTGGGGGAACATCCGTCAGGTGAATTTGTTATACGAGGTGCATAAAAAGAAGGCTTTTTAAGTTTGTTTTCAACACTTTAGGTCGGGGCAGATCCTAGTCCTGAAGGCATCCCACGAAGTAGGTGAGCCACCTCGACAGGCGGACCTGTGCCCGTTCAAAAATTCTTCTCGTAATGTGAACGAGGACACGGGCGTCACCCCGCGTCGTTATTTTCCTTACTCATCAGTTTAAGGCATACCCAATCGAACTACGAAGAGAGGTCTGGACTTAGTGCACAGGCGTTTACCATCGTGGTGCTCATATTCAAATCGAATTCAACTTGTAACTAAAATACCAACTACAACAAATAATGAAGATTAGAATAATAGTATGAATACTACTACTACTACTACTACTACTACTAATAATAATAATATTCAACACCGGTGCACCCCGGCTGTACTCTTTCACACATGGCTGTATAGCCACACACAGCAACAATCCGATGATCAAGTTTGCAGACGACACCACAGTCATCGGCCTGATAAGCGACCACGACGAGACCGAGTACAGAGATGTCGCGATGGTGCAAGGACAAAAGACAAAGGAGTTCATCGTAGACTTCAGGAGCCACCATCAGCCTGGATGGGACACCGGTGGACATAGTCAGCCTTTTCTGTTTCCTGGGACTTCAGATCTCTGACAACCTGGCGTGGAAAACCTATGCTGTGTAATTCATGCTATCATACTTAGGTGCGGTGTGTACTAACATGACACATGTTAAGACCATGATGCACTACAACTCACATAATACACAAGCATCATCTTAATCCTGAAGGCATTGGTACTTCCTGCAGGGAATAATGCAGGACTTATTCTAAAGTATGCTGGAGTCAAGGGATTTCTTCAGGAAAACATGGGGTACACACAGGGAACACTGCACTAGGTCACTTCATAGACAGACAAAGGAAGTACTTTAGGGTCGTTTATTTTCTTACACAATGCAAATTAGAACCACGCAAGCTTCAGGGATAGAGCAGGGGTTTATTTAATATTTATTTTAGGGGAGGGCAGGGTACAGAAGGTTGTGATAGGCACGGTTTGCCACTGTAGTATAGGGTTCGTAGTATATAGTATAGTACAAAGTATTGTTTATAGTATATAGTATAGTACAAAGTATAGTTCCCTCTCCTCTACTCCCTATGCTATGCACAGCTCCAACATCATCATCAAGTTTGCTGACGACACGACAGTGATGGGCCTGATCGCCGGCGACGACGAGACAGCCTACAGGGAGGAGGTCGGATCGCTGGGGCAGTGGTGCCAGGAGAACTGCCTTGCCCGCAAGAAGACCAAGGAGCTGATTGTGGACTACAGATTGGCGGATACAGATATTTCCTCAGGCATCTGAGGAAATTCAGCATGGGCCCCCGCAGTATATCGTTGGGGGTGAACTTCCCTCCCTCCTGGATATATACAACCAGCGGTGCGTGGCCAAGGCCAAACGCATCATAAAAGACAATGCCCACCCCAGCCACGAACTGTATTCACTTTTACCGTCAGGCAGGCGATACCGCAGTATGCTGAACAAGGGCGTATAGCATATAACAATGTATGTTTTATTACATTGATTTATAGATATTGATGTTTTTCTGTGCTGTATATTTAACTTTGTACAGTTTTTTACTTTTTATTTTATTCAGTTTTCATTATTTTTTTTCTAACTGGTGTCTGTCGTCGGGTATTGCACATAAGATATTCACTCACCGCTTATACTTGTGTAAACTGTGAAGTGAAAATAAACTTGACTTTGAAATATTCCCACAGGAAAGCTTAATGCCCACTTTGGAGGAAAATATGTCATGTATTAGGTGCAGATGAAGGTCTTTGTTTTTAACACTTTAGGTCGGGGCAGATCCTAGTCCTGAAGGCATCCCACGAAGTAGGTGAGTCACCTCGACAGGCGGACCTGTGCCCGTTCAAAAATTCTTCTCGTAATGTGAACGAGGACACGGGCGTCACCCCGCGTCGTTATTTTCCTTACTCATCAGTTTAAGGCATACCCAATCGAACTACGAAGAGAGGTCTAGACTTAGTGCACAGGCGTTTGCCATCATGGTGCTCATAACCAAGTCGAATACTTCAATTTATATTTACAACTTACAAAAAAATAACCATTTCAAAACATAATACATAATGATGTACATTGTGTATTGATCTTAAAATATATATATTAGCGATATATTCAACATTTCTACACTTAGTAAGATGTATTTTGCCGCAAAGGCTCATGGGGGTAGATATGGCGTCATTTAATTAGCATGCGAAACCAAAGTAGTCAATTCTCGAACATTTTATAATGATTATAGCTAGTTAAACACTAACCAAGCTTACATTCGTGCCATTGATTTTTAACCATACGCTATATAGCCTCTTCAGATTCATGGCTTCCCCTTTTGGAGGTTTTGAAGCGTTTCAAACGTTAGGTGTCCTAAGCCTTTTTGGCCCAACGTGGCAGCCATAGTTTGATTTAAATCATCTCACGCATGCGCCGGCGCAACAGCGAGCAAAATGGCAGACATTTCTCTGGACGAGGTGATACGACAGCGCGGCCTCAACACCAAACAGCCCATTAAAAGGTACGAATTACACGAACTTCTAACACATTTGCACCTTGATAAAGGTTTAGCAGCGGGCACATGTATGCGAATGGGGAATTTAGAGAGACACGAGCAACTTACGGTTAAGGACTTTGCTCGATTGCTAAACAAGCTAACATTAGCCTCGTTGTATGGCTACTCCATTCGAAGAAACCAAATGGACTTGTACAGCTTTAAAGTTAGATATATAGATATATAATGTTTACCCTTATAAACACAAACCCTATTGTCAAACATTGACATTATTTCAACGATATAAACGTGTTACCAATAGCGCTATATGCGTATCCACTTCCCTGGATTCTGAAGAACAACAATGTCGCTAACTCGATACCACAGCTGTTCCTTGTCCATTCGTCGTTCGTTAAACGCAGCTAAACTCTGCCATTTCTTGAAAAACATTCTATATTATTCCTATTGACTACATTTCGTGTGTCTGTCTGGAGTCAGTGGTTCCCAAACTGTACTCTAACACTATTGCCATCGCATTACATGTAGACTAGTGTGTTTGTCAGGTGTATAAAATACACCTAACCTCTAAATGGTTTCCCATGCAGATGTTCCTCCAGATAAGTTGTTACGACCCTGAGGCTTCTTGGCCAGCTACAGATAACAGAATAATGTGATAACAGAATCACGGGCGGATTTGAGAATTTATGAAGGAGTTAACACAGACTTCCATTAAGTGTACATTTTAAATTAGGACTTTCTAATGTGTTAAGTCGTTATCGTTAAAAATATATCTAGAATGTGTGCTGAGCACAGTCCTGTTTTCAATTTGTTTGCAAATTGGAACTGCGGTAACTAATATTGCTATACACTGGGTGAAAACGTGACATGGATACAGGTTTCTACAAATCTGAGAGGCAATTGTGGTGTTTCAAATTGACTGACGATTATCCATGAAATCCCCCAAAATGTCATGGTGGCACACCTAGTCCCGCCTCAAGGCCACGCTGGTTAGGAACCACTCTCTAACGGCCCTTTCCTCTCTTCAGACCAATGTTCGGACGAGGTGCTGGAGCGGTTGGCCGTGGCTTTGATGCGCGGCAGAAGATCGGAGCCAACGATGTTCGTCAGAGGATTGGAGCTGGAGCCGGTAAGTTACCAGAAAATACGACTATCTATAAGGGACAGATTAGTCTAGTGGCTGATCTTTATGTCTGCTGTCCATCTTGGAGGCATCCTGAAGCAAGATGTCTAACTACTACTTACTCCTTAATGAGGTTTATCTGAATCAATAGTAGTGTAGTGAATAGTGATATAAAGACAGTCCTTTCAAAAAAAAGATGTGAATAGTCTGAGGTAAAACATTGAATGTTATTAGTTTCTATGGGGAGATGGTACATACTGGGTGCTAGAATGAAGATCACCTGGGGGTCCTGTGAAGATGTCACTAAGTCCCGCACCCTTTCCTCAGGCTTCCAAGTTAAAGACGCCAGAGAGAAGCTCGGCCAGAAAGATGCACGCTTCAGAATCCGAGGAGGTGGTGGTGTGCAGGACGCCCGGCAGATGATTAACTCTCGTAAGCAGGTCCACAGCCAGCTCGGTTCCCCCCCACAGACTGCCCACCCAGCTGCCGGTCAGCACCACCTGATGAACCACATGTCCCAGATGCACATCCACGGTGGCCCCGGGTCCCTGGGGGGCGGCGGTGGGGTTGGCCGGCAGTTCTCCCCACCCGGCCTCCATGCGGGGGGGCTAGGCAGCCGGGGTGGGCCCATGCCCTCCAAGCCGCTGGACACCCGTGACCGGCTGAACCTGAAGAGGAGCATGGCAGCCGCTCAGAGCCAGGTGGCTGCGACGGCCCCCTTCAAGATCACAAAGACCATCCAGGTCAGAACAGGCTGCTGTAGTTCCGTGTATGTGATGTTAGACGGCCTTAGTAATGGACATGTCACATTCAAGATCAACTAAATTAATACAGTACAGATTCATAAAGTTTTATAATATAACTATGCTAAATCTGCCCAAATACCTACCGCTTTTGTATGTATATGATATGTTGTATCTGTCTACATATTGCTAGGAGTTAATGTTAAATGGTTTTAAGTTTATAAAAGCACACAGTATTTTAACGGGCCAACATGTCTGTTTACAGCAACGGCCGGTTGGAATGTCCAGTGGGATCCGTCTGAGTGGCCAGGTAAAGAAAGCTCTTACTCTTACACTTATTTCAGTAGATCACCAGCTTTCCTCTGTACACGCAGAAGAGGCTGTTTATGGGGGTTTCCGTGGTCATGTGATCCATGTTATTTGACCGTTTGGTTGTGCATTAGTCTTTTCCAGACGAACACGATTGCATTCCAACCAAGCAAATGAAGATCACCACAACCAGCAACATGCTACATTCACGGGTATGAGTGCATTCACATCTTCTAGACACTAGGCAACACAACGTTTCTGGGTCACTTATTGACACATTATGCCATGTGGTCAGATGTTGGCACTGAAAACGGTGCCGTTGAACACAAATGTTTTACCTAGTTTACTGATGTTCACATGGTTGTATTTTATCGAGTGAACAACATTTTTTTTAATCCAATGGATATTCACAGCTGTCTGTTTTTAAATGTCACAATGCTTCTAGAATACTACTTTGTTTTGGATCTGACTAATTGTGTCACGATAACCAAATGATAAGATAAGTGTCTCGGTGTGCAATGAAGCATTCTTTCACTTCATCCATGTTTTTGAGACCCTGGTTTTTGAGGTGGTTGTATGTACAGTCCCCATGGTAACCAAAAACATGACATGGTGACTTGGACACACTGATCTTTTTTTGGTTCACAATGTGAAAAGGTTTAACGATTAATAAATGATCATGATCTCTGGCAGCCGGGGACCATGGGCTCCCCGTTCTCCATGTCGGCCCCCATCACCAAGGTGGTGAAGAATGACGCCTACACGGCCCCCCGGGCCCCTGTCCCTGTGGCCCCTACCCGTCCTAGCCCCAGCCCCGCAGCCTTCCGCTCCTCTGGCGCCGCCCTGAAGCCCGTCTCCAGAACCCTGCAGCAGACCCCCGCCGCCCTCAGTCCGCCCCCTGCCGCGCCGCCTCAGGTTGGCATACGCTCCTATCGGGGTGGTATTTGTATAGTGCCCCACGCCTCGAAGGCAGAGGGATGCTGCCATTGTTCTCAGATGATACCAAACGGTTGTGTCCTTCAGTCACCCGTAACCCTCCGCTAATCAAAAACGAACCTCCTATTTTGCAAGTCTACGTTGTACTGTGATCGCTACACCTAGGACACGCGTCCGTTTAGTCGGACGGATAAAAGTAGAGCGTATCCTGTACGTGTGCATAATGAGTTGTCTTTCACCCGGTGGTGTCCAGCCGTCCGTCAGTCCCTTGGAGGGAACCAAGATCACGGTCAACAACCTGCACCCCCGCGTCACGGAGGAGGACATAGTGGTGAGGAACCTGCAGATAAACACACTCCCTCTACGCCATTTACACTGTGCTCTGTTCAAATATTACCCCACCTTCCTCTGCTAATACACTCTATACACTATACTGTAGTTTTCATTTGCTCTGCAAATATACTGTAGTATTGTGGTTGGTGTATGTGTTATGCAATACTTTTTATTAAAGCACAACTTTTCTGTGTACAAATCTTCTCAGAAAGCGAAACCCGAGAACACCGTAGTTTCTGATGAAACCACGTTATTCTGTTGCGGCTCTTTGATTAGTACACATCATCCCAAGGCCATTCAGGGATGGGCGTCTTGGTAGTTGAGGGGCTGATCTACATCTCTCTCTCCTCTCTCAGGAGCTGTTCTGCGTGTGCGGGGCCTTAAAGCGGGCGCGGCTGGTGAAAGTGGGAGTGGCCGAGGTGGTGTTTGTGCGTAAAGACGATGCGGTCAGCGCCTACAGGAAGTACAACAACCGTTGTCTAGACGGTACGGACCAATAGCACGTGTGAACTCTCCCCTGTGTGGCCAATCATACAACCAATCCTCACAACCCAGTTGTTTACTGGTGTTTGTGTTGTCTAAGGTGTCATGTTTATGATGTTGTGATCTTTTCTCCTAGGCCAACCTATGAAATGTAACCTTCATATCCAAGGAAATGTCATCACATCTGACCAGCCCATTCTTTTGTAAGTATCACTGCTGTTTTTACCATCTGGACCCGTTTTAATTACTGAGATAATAAGGCATGGGGAAGGGTTCTTCATCTTTAAGAGATGTACCTTAACATCTCTATATGCCCAGGAACTGTACCCTCACATTTCTATATGCCCAGGAACTGTACCCTCACATCTCTATACACCCAGGAACTGTACCCTAACATCTCTATACGCCCAGGAACTGTACCCTAACATCTCTATACACCCAGGAACTGTACCCTAACATCTCTATACGCCCAGGAACTGTACCCTAACATCTCTATACGCCCAGGAACTGTACCCTAACATCTCTATACGCCCAGGAGATGTACCCTCACATCTCTATACGCCCAGGAGATGTACCCTCACATCTCTATACGCCCAGGAACTGTACCCTAACATCTCTATACGCCCAGGAGATGTACCCTCACATCTCTATACGCCCAGGAGATGTACCCTCACATCTCTATACACCAATGTACCTGTTACAAATATCTTGATATTGTAATGGGAAAAAACCTCCGGTGTAGTAAATCAAGTCAAGTTTATTGTCACTTCACAGTTTACACAAGTATAAAGCAGTGGTGTGAAAATCTTATGTGCAATACCCGACAACAGACAGCAGTTATAAAAATAAGATCAAAATAGAATAAAGTTAAAAAATTCAAATGCAATTTCTAAAATTCAATATATCGGCACAGAAAAAGAGCAATATGTATATATAAATCAATGTAATAAAATATACATTGTTATATGCTATATGCCCTTGTTCAGCAGCCTGATGGCCTGACTGGAAGCTATCTCGGAGTCTATTTGTACGGCACTTACCATCTGCCTGACGGTAAAAGTGAAATCCCCCATCTATGCACTATCTGGTCATCGTAGAACAGAGGTGTTCTGTGTCTCCTACTCCCAACGAGAAAGAACATAAACAAACCCGGAGAAGGCCAGCGATAAGGTTGATGTATTTACTTCTACCAACCCAGACTTCCTGTGCGCCAGCTCGCACTCTTAGGACCCTGGCCATTCCTGACTGATAAGGACGGAGATGAGCTATGGCGCATGTCACTGAGCTGTTATCAATTGAGTTACGGGACACCTGTTTTCAGAGAAACTGTTGAAGAGGACGCTCTTGTAAGTGCGTTGGACTTCTCTCTGCACGCCTTGAGACGTGTGGATAGAACTCTTGGACTAGGAGCCCAACCTATTGATTGTTTGTGTGATTTTAATAAATACGATAGTCAGACTTATTTCATTTTGGATGACTATTCTTAAACCGTTTTCAGAGTTAGACCACTGGACGTGGATCCGAGAATTCCCACCACAATATGTACACCCAGGAGATGTACCGTAACATCTCTGTACACCCATGAGATGTACCCTAAGCCTCACATTGGTTTGGTTGAACGTGTGATTGGTGGTTGGAATATGATTGTGAAACTGAGCTGCATTTAAAGCGCCAGAACCGGTTCTGCCTTGCCAAAAATGCTCTACAAAATACCTACTTTTCATTATGAACATTGTATTCTTCCTGAACTGGTCTGGAACCGGATGGTGTTCATTCACAAGCTCGTTGAAATTCCATTTTCTAACACTGAAATTAAGAACAAATGCAGACATTTTTGGCCGATTTTTACTCAAATGTTGGTTGTAAATTTGTCTATTTAACTGAGTGGCATTCAAAAAAATGTCTTGAATCTATCTTGCCTTAAGCTGTAGGAACCCTGTTAATGTTTTAAGCCTTTTATACTTCTAAACAACGTCCTCCTCTTGCTTCTCTCTCCTTCCTCCCAGGAGGCTCAGTGATACCCCAGGAGGAGGTGGAGGAAGTTTGAAGAGAGACGGCCTCCCTCCCTCCTTGTCTCGCCCGGCTGGCCAGCGCTCTTCCTCCCAGCCCACCCCCGAGGTGGACCCCCAGACCATCCTCAAGGCGCTCTTCAAGTCTCCCTCCTCCCAGGCCTCGCCCACCAACTCCCCCGGGGCTGCGGCCAACTCCCAGGCCACCGCTTTCCGCATCAAGATCTAGCTGGCGTCCTGGTCCCAGCTGGCGTCCTGGTCCCAGCTGGCGTCCTGGTCCCAGCTGGCGTCTTGGTCCCAGCTGGCGTCTTGGTCCCAGCCGGCGTCTTTGTCCTAGCCAGCGTTCTGGTCCTAGCTAGAGTCCGGGTCCTAGCTAGCATCTGGGTTCCAGCTTGTGTCCTGGTTTCTACCTTTTGTCGTGGTTCTGGCTAGCTTCCCGGATCTAGCCGACATCCGTCTGGGTTTTCTAGCTCAATTCCACTGTAGTCCAGAAATGTGTACATGCCCACTGCATCAGTATCAACCAAGTCGCTCTCTGGTTCTTGTTAGTACTCTGGTTTTCATTTTTCTAACTACAGGAAGTCCACTCTAAAAGATGAGGCATTTGGACAGCAAGATTTCATTTTTCTTTCCCCAATATATAAATACATTTTTTTGTTTGTATCGTCCGTTACCCAGACAACGATCTGGCGTTTCCCAGTCTGACCCAGTTGGCTGCTGGAATGATATTCAAGAACAAGGAACTACTGGTGTATGCCTCAAGTTGGGTAGATTCATTTCACAGTGGTCCAAAACTTCTCATCGAGCCCTGCACCACCCAAATACTGACGAGAACCCATCATTGGATTTCCAAAATGTTACCGATCCCTGTGAACTGTTAAAAATGTTTGTAGTAATTCATGTCTCATCTTTGCCATTTTTTGTGGTTTACATTACTTTTCTTATCTTGAAACCTGTCATGTTGCTCTTGGTTCGGTTATGTTCTGTATCGGAAGTCATCACCGTTTGACACTTTATGACTAGACATCAGGAAGTAGTGAAAATATGCCATTAAATACTATGCTTTGTAGACCTTCTACATGTCTCTATCATTATATTGTCACTGTTTTTATATATGGCTTTTCATTCGATACAAAGTGCTTGACAAGAGAAACTGATTAAATAATTACACACAGATTACACTACAAAGAGTTGTTATGGTGTTTGATTCTTCTGAAATGTTTTGGGCTCGATGGTCAATGTGTCTGGGTGACAAGTGTCTGTATCCAGAATGTGTTTACATGCTGCTAAGTTTGAGCTGAGAATTATTATAAAAGAAAAAAAACCTTGTCTGTGTCCATATAATTAGGCTTTGTAACATCCGAACTGGTCAGTGTTATTTTGAGGGCCACATTGTGTGTGTGTGTGGGGCAAGAGTGTGGGCCTGGTGTAAAGCTATGACGGAGTGATCTCGCGTCTCTCGCTTAAAGGATGGTTTTGGTCAGGTTTTGTATCTTAGAACTCAAGACACGAGTTAATATGCATATATGTAGTTGGGATTTCCATTTAGTTACGATTGATTTAATTGTATGTTCCGCTTGATTAGGATGTAGACCGTAATTGGAGAGAGCTGTCTTCGTTAATCTATCCGATAATTCAAGTAAACGGACTCCTCCTTGAGGAAGACTAAGCGCTCCCTCTGTATAAATAGCTGACCGCTGCTCCTAATACTAGGATGGGTTAAATGCAGAGAAATTATTTCGCTGTACAGTACTTGTGCACTGACAAATTTGAATAATTATTATTAAACTTTAAACACGTTGTCGTGGAACGCTTGGATTTAAAAAAAACTACAACTACCAGAACACGCCAGGTTTCCAGAGTCGCACTTCCTGTTCGACGGCGTGTAGTCCGGTAAAAACATGGCGCCCTCCTCGAAGAAACACGCCGTTGGTGATGCTTGTATTATTCCAGGTGGATTCACAGGTATTGATAACCAGCGACACAGATCTACATTAGTAAACATCGGTGTATTAATAACATTCTAGTAAACGGTTGTAAACCGGATATACCCATGGCAGCCACCGCTGTGGAGGACTTATTTTTCAGGATTGTTTTGAACTCGACTCAAGATGCATTGTTTTCCATAGACCGAAGTTCATATTGTGATATGGTGTACATCTTGTCCTCGTGTTTCCAGTGCTGTCCGTGCAGTTCAGCGCCGACTCTGACACACAACACAAGCTGTATGTGAAGGAGCACCGGGTCCGAGTGGAGACCCGGACCCACAGACCTCTGGACAGGACTCTGTTCGTCCTCAACATCCCCCCCTACTGCTCACCGGTCCGTCTGCTCAGGCCCAATCAGTCTCAAACAATACCATTTAACGAATGGACATGCTGTGATACTGATTGTTATTCCCACGTTGTCACGTGTGGGTGTCGGTGTGAGGCTTTATTGATCCATCTGTGTGTGTGTGTGTGTTTCAGAACGAGGTGGGTGAGATCTTCTCTCGGTTCGGCCACGTCCAGTCCGTAGAGCTCCGGGACCGACCCGGCTCTCCGCCGCTTCCCGAGATCGAGCTGTCAAACTTCTTCAAACCAGCTGAGAAACAGGTTTGTGCAAATCTTTATCGTGGTACGTTAAAATGTATTGGATTTCAGGTCACTCAGTGTTGTTGTTTTACAGGGCTTTAAAGTGGGCTACGTTGTGTTCCTAAAAGCGAACAGCATCAAGTTGGCCAAAGCTCACCCTCACAGCATCCCGCTCCTGGTCAGTACGAAGGAGCGACCGGTCAGCACGGGCTTACAGAGTAAGTCAACATTGTCACACTGAACTGTCGTTTTCTTCATAGGATGAATTAACAAATGACATTTAGAAACACTTTCAATTTACTTCTTAACTCTGGCTCATCTGTGAATGAGAATCATTGTTCCACATTTAGTCAAAAGTTATTAGTGATTAGAATCATTCGGTTGGTGTTGGAGGGACAATGTATACGTTAGTCTTCAGTTTCTAGAGGGTACTAGTCCAGTCTCTTCACAGCCCTGATGTAAGAAACTCATTGAGCGGTGTTGTCTCCAGAATGGGCCCAGGAGTACCGTCAGTCCATCGTCCTGCCAGAGAAACTCCAGGAGAGCGTTGATGCTTTCATGCTGAAATATGACCTGAAGAAGGAGGAGGTGAGGACTCCACTTCCTGGTTATTATTATTATCAGTTATAACAAGACGTGTGTTGGTTCCTATCCCTGTTAATTCCGGAGGTTTAAAAACCTGTAGCCAGGTCATTTACATTATTTTTAACCAGGAAAACCAAAGGGTGTCATTTACTACAGACAAACTTGTACTAGCTTAATTTAATTTCATGGTTCTCTTCCTGTAACCATCTGTGGTAATCAGTCTAGGCCAGACCTGGAGCACACAGGTTTCATCGCCTTCCATTTAGCATCTAAAAGAAATACGAACAGTTGCGCGTGAAGTTGATTTGTAAACAAGGCGGGCTGCATTATTGGAGCACCAGACTATTTAGTGAGCTCTCAGTGGATATGATTGTATTCTGCAGGCATGGTAAATTAGCATGGCTTGTGCAAATTCGAACCGATCCCAAAGACTAGACGGATAGTCTCTGAGAGAACACCAAACATCTGTCGAGCCACTGCCTTTCTTTCTCCAGAAAGCCAAGGAGCAGGAGAAGGCGGCACAGCAGCAGAAGGCGGATGAAGAGGGTTGGGTGACTGTCACCAGAGGAAGCAAGGGCACCAAGGCCCGCCCCCACAGCGAGGCAGCCAATCAGAGGGCTATACAGAAGGAGATCCGGAAGAAGAAAAAGAAGGAGCTGCTGAACTTCTACTCGTGGCAGCAAAGGAACACACAGAAAGAACGTGAGTCATGATGCTGGGCAGAGCGGTATTAGGATGCGATTGGTTCGTTATTAGAAGGAATGGGTGATCAAATGTTTTTGATGTTCTTCTCTCTTTCAGACATCGCTGATCTGAGGAAGAAGTTTGAGGAAGATAAACAGAGGATACAGCTGCTGAGGGCGCAGAGGAAGTTCAGACCCTACTAGTAGACCAGGATCCCTCCATCCCATCACCCTGCTAGGCTCAGAGTACATGGACTCATTCTATTTTAGGAGTTTAGAAATGAGCTGTGTGTGGCACAACGCAGTGTTTCCGTATGTCGACTTTGTACAAAATACAATGTAATAAAATAAAGAGGTGAAAGCATGTTGGTGTGACTGTCTTTATTCGGGGGTTTGTTGGGGTTCTGTGGCTCCGTGGCCCCGCTCCTCTTTGCGGTGTTTCCTCACGCAAGACCGGACGATGAAGGCCAGCACCACCAGCAGGACGGCCCCTACGACCCCCAGACTGTACAGATTCACCTGAAACACTGACCCACACACACACACACACACTTTACCGGGCGTTCACATGCAGAATATAGAAGCGACAGGAAGTCTGTCTCTATGGAAACCCCAGCAACACAGCGTTGACTTTTCATCCGCGGAAGGACAGTTGCTTTCACAAGTCTACTACTTAATTGACCCTACGTGATAAATAAAAAATATATATATTCAGAGTCAGATCACAAGTAACACTTCCTGATTTAAAACCTGGTGATATGCCCACAAATGTACAGCCACTGAGCTACAAGCGACAGAGTGTTAACACACAGCTGCTCTCCCAGCAGGGAGCACAGACGCTGTGTACTACACTATATACACACACACTCTAGCATGCTTCTCAGATGCACCTTGAGAATTGATTTACCATCTGAAGCAGAAAAAAAATTATACAATATGTACTTGAGTAAACAAATATACTTGGTTGCAAAAGTAAAATGTGCATTGGAAAACAGTCTCCCAAGTAAAAGTTGTTTCCAACTTTGTTTTTCTTACTGTGTTCTGGAGGGTACAGGGTTCTTACTTTGATTCTAGGGGTCTAACTTGTGTTCTGGTGGGTACAGGGTTCTAGGGGTCTTACTTGTGTTCTGGTGGGTACAGTGTTCTAGGAGTCTTACTTGTGTTCTGGTGGGTACAGGGTTCTAGGAGTCTTACTTGTGTTCTAGGGTTCTTACTTGTGTTCTGTTGGGTATAGGGTTCTAGGGGTCTTACTTGTGTTCTGGTGCGTACAGGGTTCTTACTTGTGTTCTGTTGGGTACAGGGTTCTAGGGGTCTTACTTGTGTTCTGTTGGGTACAGGGTTCTAGGGGTCTTACTTGTGTTCTGTTGGGTACAGGGTTCTAGGGGTCTTACTTGTGTTCTGGTGGGTACAGGGTTCTAGGGTTCTTACTTGTGTTCTGGTGGTTACAGGGGTTTTCTGGGTTGGTGCCGTTGGTGTCGTTGCGTCCCCACAGCAGTGGTCCTAGCGAGACCAGCTGGGCCAGGTCGGACAAGACCTCCCTCCTCCTCCTCCTCCTCCTCCTCTGTCCATCCTGAGAGGCTGGAGGGAACAGAACCAGTTATTGATCTAGACCGACTGGTTAGTTCCCACTCTGCGTCAGAACTGTATTACTTTAGGTAACGGGATGGTTGAGTTTTGGAATACAGCTTAGTTGAGGTGTGGGTACATTGTGGTTAACATCAGTTTGAGGATAGAGTTGAGGCACCGGTGTGATATTTGATATTTGGATGTTTGAGGTAAGGCGTGTCAGCAAGGCTTGGCGGCTGAGGTAAGGGACGGGTGTGTTGAGGAAAGGGCCATGTGTTTCAGGCCATGTGTTTCAGGCCAAGTCAGTTGGGACTTAGCTTGGTTACCAGAGGGTCGCTGGTTCAAGTCTCCGAAACGGACCAAGTACGAGTGAGAACTGGTAAAAAAAAAGTGCCAGTTTGCCTCCTGGGCACTGCCATGGTGCCCTTGAGCAAGGCACCAGGCCCCTACACTGCTCCTAGGCGCTGTATACACAAAAGCTGCCCACTGCTTTGTAATACTAGGATTAGTTAAATGCAGAGAAACAAAATTCACTGTGTGTGTACATGTATGAGACCATTTATTATTATTATTATTATTAGACCAATAAAGTGGATTCAATCGTGCAGATTTAGATTTCAGAGACTCACCGACGATGGAGCATGGCTGTGCGCACTCGGTGTCGGCGGTGCAGATTTCTACCCAGCAGTAGAAGTATATCTGAGGGGTACAGGAGGCATTAGCACCGCGGTACAAAATGAGGGGTTGGTGCAATCGTTTATTTGTTTTTAACGAAAAATTGACATTTTTGAAAAATGGACAAAAGTCAAACCCAATACAAGACCAACCTTCAAATCCAAACTATACAGAAACCTGACCATCTCCTGACCGTATGTGGTGTCGGCTTTTTCTTTAAACAGTCCCACGAGTGCAGACGGCAGCGGAAGTGATTTCATTTTCTAGTTGTAGTAGTATAAGTATTAGTCGGCCTAGTTCAGTGCCAGGTCCGGTACCTCCTCCGTGCTAGGCTGGCCAGTTTTGGGGTCCAGGAAGGCGAACGTCTTGACGTCGAACCTCCGGACCTGGGAGGGAGCGCCGGTGCCCCCCTGGGAGTCCACAGGGGATGAGCTCCTCAGAGTGTCCAGAGCGTTGGGGCACCTGGGGGGGGGGGGGAGAGAGAGAGGTTACATTCACTCAAATATAAGAGAGAGAGGTTACATTCACTCATCTATATAAAAAGAAAGATAGAGAGCGAGAGAGCGAGAGCGAGAGAGGTCAAGCCTCACATTCACCCATTCAGCACGTCAGGAGCAGTTAGGATTAGGGTGTCTTGCTCAGGGACACCGACAGTTTTTGCTAGGAGGAGCCGGGGATCGAACCAGCATGTGAGGCGGCCGCTCTATCTCCTGAGCCATACTGCTGCCTACTGCTGTCTGCTATTTAATCATTTCATTAATTTGATTGACACTAGTGGGAGTTCCTGCTTCCTTGACTGACCCATTGTAGAGCAGCGTCCAGACGGAGCTGCGGGAGGCGGGGTAGGCGAAGCAGTCCCGGACCCGCAGTGAGAGGCCCGGCTCGGGGGCCGGCTGCTGGATGGACACCTCCACGTAGATGGGAGAGCGCAGCTGGAACGCCATGGGAAGCTGGTCCCCGCTGATGAAGGAGGAGAAGGAAGAGTCTAGAGAGGTGACATCAGATGTTAATTAGTTAGTTTATTAAAAAGGTTTGTTATTGTATAGTCAGCATATTTGAAAACCTGGCAATTAGATTGCCAGGTTTACACATAATAATAATGCATTTTATTTGCAGTGCACGTTCATTTACAAAAATCTACAGTGCTACAAAGTTAATAACATAGCAAACAAACAAAAAATAAAATGACTAACAAAAGTGAACACTAAATTCTAACATAAAAAGGCCTTCCTAAATAAAAAGGTTTTTAGGCCGGTCTTAAAAAGGTCCAGGGTCTGTGGTACATTTAAATGATTAGGAAGGACATTCCACAGTCGGGATGGGTAGAGAACCGACCCCTGCGGAACACCACAGGAACCGGGAGCAGTCTGGACTTTCCTGCCAGAAAGGTGGAACTGAAACCACTTTGGTGCAGAGGCGGTCTTGGAGGATAGTGTGATCCACCGTGTTAAATGCTGTGGTCAGGTGAATGAGAACCAACGGTGATCCTGCATCAACTGGACCAGTACCATCTAGAAACTAAAGATGTAACTTCTGCAACTTACACTAATAACTTTTTACTTAAAATGGAATAATGATTCTCATTCACAGATGATCCAGAATTCAGAAATGCCAAGTAAACTGAAACCTGTGATTTGTCACCCTGAGAAGAGCTGTTTCGGTGCTGTGGGCTTGACGATAGCCTGACTGACAATGTCCAACAGGTTGTTTTGTTTGAGGTGGTCCTGGAAGCTGAGAAGCAACTACCTTCTCCTTGGACAGAAGGGCGAGGTTGAAGATTTGCCTTTAGTTTCCTAGAACTGTCAGGTCCAGTGTGGGACCCGGAAGCCAACAAACATACATACAAACGTACAAATATTTTGTTCGGATATGAAAGTACCAAAAACTGTATTAATTTAGTGGAAGCCTTTTATCTAAAGTGCTGTGATCTTTTTGTTGAAGGAATGTCAGTACAGAACAAATGCATACAGGCAGACGGCGGACATCGGGGTCCAAATCTAGAACCTTTCAGCTGGGAGTCGAACAAATATTGGAAAGAGCAGGAACCACCACGTTGAATCAGAATCTACGCTTCTTTGAACCCAATCCACTGAAGAACCACACACCTGGACCACGGGGGTGACGTTGTGTTGTTTTAAGACGGCGTACCTGTGGCGATCCTCATCTGGACTCTGACGGTTCCCATGGCGACCAGCAGCGCGGGTGGGGTGATGTGTGCGGAGTGCACGGCGGCGGCCGGCTGAGCGCCGTGACCCTCGAACAAACACCGCACCTGCAGACTGCAGATGACACACCTGGAGCTCAACCAGTGACATCAGCATTAGCGTGGTTACCTACCTGGAGGGATAGTGGTCTGTCTGCAGTGACACCAGTGTCACCGTGGTTACCTGCCCGAAGGGGGGAGTGGCAGCGGCATCAGCGTCACCGTGGTTACCTGCCCGAAGGGGGGTAGTGGCAATGACATCAGCGTCACCATGGTTACCTACCTGAAGGGGTGGTCAGCCTGCAGTGACTCTATCTCCACCTCATAGGTCAGCACGTCTCTGTGCATCTAAAACAAACAAGCAAACGGTAGTGCATCGTCATGGCGACACCAGAGAGGGTACAGAAGGAAACTGAGCGGACGAGGAAGCGGCGCTCCACTCACCTGCATCTTGGTGCCACAGTCCGTCGTGGAGATCTTGAAGACGGCCATGTCTGCCGTGGCAACGACAGGGAGACAGCCTGGGTGACCCCTGACCCCCAGGGTGCGAGGGTCCAGCAGCGGCTCCTTGTCCGTCGCCTCCACCGAGAACACAAAATGGCCGTCCTTGGAACAGGCTGTGGACGGATGGAGATGCAGGTAGAGATGGTCTCATCCAGATTCAAGTGAGAGAACACATTTACATTTTAAAGTTTAGAAACACCCCTCTACCCAAACATACTACTACAAACCCCATAATGCACTGCTTTAACCCAGTACCAAACCCTGGTCGTAACTTTTAAAACAGGCTATGGTCTTAACCACACAAACAATCTCTAACCCAATATCTAAAAACTTGACTTATATTAGAACCGGTTCCTCATTAAATACCAGAGTGCAACCCATTGAACACAAATACCCTGTTTTACTGCCTTCTGCTGCATCATGGGAAAAGGGTCTCTCACCGTTGAGTTTGTAGTAGCAGTTTGTAGCATCCTGGGAATCATAGCAGCATCCCAGACCCCCGCAGGTTTCCATGGAAACCACAGGGGGTCCGCAGGGCATGCGCAGAGCCGGGGCCATGTCACACCTCCCCGGTATCACTGGAAACAGACCCAAGACACTCAAGATTCCAGTTACTGTCATATGCATTTGAATAAAATAAGAATAACATGGGACCTGGATGCTATGCTTGCAACACAGTGTAAACAAGCACTAGGAATTAGATGTACATGTATTAAAGCAGCAAAATGTTATTTTTTTTTTGTTGTACAGCAATACAGCAAAGTGTACAATATCGCTGACAATTACTTATGAAAGATTGCGACGCTATAACAGGCGTGCATGCAAATAAAGAAATGTTCAATGTTGATGATGTGCAATGGAGCCTATATGTTGTCACCAACAACATTTTATTAGATTCCACATTCAAACGCTTAGAAAACAATGTACATGGGCTGGGAAAGGCTAGACTAAGTCAAAAGGTGTTCACCTCCGATGTCAAAAAAACTGAATAAAAATTCAATAGAATAACTTTATTCTATTCTATTTTTAAAATCAATTTTTATCTTATTTTTATAACTGCTGTCTGTCGTCGGGTATTGCACATACGATGTTCACACCACTGCTTTATACTTGTGTAAACTGTGAAGTGACAATAAACTTGACTTGATGTCACAAATAAAACGATATATTTCGGTAAAATCCTATAATACTATCGGTTGGTTCCTTGGCTTCTGACGTCGTCTTTGCCAGTTCCAAACCCTTCAGCTTGTCAACAAATGCACGTGGACAGCTGTCCATGACAGTTTTACGACAGTGTTGTAGAAGTGAACTGCAAAAATAGTACATATAAAGACGTGATCTTCTTTTAGGCCGTACATTCGTTGTCAATCAGAGGATACGGGCTATATTAGTAACTTTAACAATATGGTAAATGAATATCCTTGAAAATGTTGCCAATCGACTCACGGCTGGATGTGGGCTGGGGTCGCCCCGCCCGGCTCTTGATCAGCGGGCAGCTGATGTTCACAGAGATCCAGTGGTCCTCACCCACCAGCTGTATGGCGAGAGGGATGACCACCGAGCTCCCCTGGACACACACACACACACACACACACACACACACACACACACACACACACACACACACACACACACACACACACACACACACACACACACACACACACACACACACACACACACACACACACACACACACACACACACACACACACACAGTATAGTACACGTATAGTCAGCACACTCTTGATCTCACTCACTCACACACACACACACACACGTTACCTGGATGTGGGCGTAGCAGCTGTCGTAGCGGCTGTGGAAGGACACGCCATCGGGTTTCTCTGTGGACTTTCGGACCCCGCAGGGCCCCTCGTCGTGGGGCACCGGGACTTTGGTCCCTGACATGTCTTGGAAGGAGGAGGACATGCGTGTTAGATTAGCACAATTATAATAATGGTATCCCTAGACCAACTTTACGATCCCTTTTGTGAGTGTAAAGGTGTTTACCTTTCACATGCAAGTTAGTCCCGACCAGAGGTCCGAACACGGCTCGGATGGTGCGGTTAAAGCAGGCGACTTTAGGAAGGGCCTGGCTGACCGCCGGGTCGCGGTGAGACAGGCACCAGGGCGTGAGGGCCGCACTCAACACCAGCGCTGAGATTAATGCTGAACAATATTTCATTTTGAATATACGTTTAGTGTCAGGAATGTATTCGTTGCCTGGCTATTTCTCGTGGTTGTTTTTTTACGTCAAGCAGTAATCACGTGACCGTGCCAATTAGCGTTATTTGGTTAAAGACGCGTGTACCGGATACAGTGGTTCCGTTAACCAATTGAAGGTTCCATTAGCTCTTTTCCGGATGTATAATGTACAGTGAAACCAGTCTAGATATTAACTTAAGGTCACATTTTAATAAAATGTGCCGAATGTGTACTTGTGTATGTTTACAACAAAGGGATTTAAGAGTTTTAGCAATGCAGTCGATTTGCAATGCCATGTATTTATGTATTTAAACGTTCTTTTAGACACTAGATAAATTAAATGTATTATTATAATAATAATTGTAACTGCCTCTGTGTTCAGTTTGAGTTTTGGTTCCTACCAGTTTTTGGTTCCTACCTAAATGCTGTAGATTAAGGGCGGAACTAATGGTTGAAGCGCACAGTGTCCGGGGACGTTTTATGCCGACGCACGCGTGTCAAAATCTCCGTATATAAGAGATAGTTCCGTCACAGTCAGTCAGTTCGGTCAGTCAGTTCAGTCAGTAATGTCCCCATAATTTCCTCTCTTATTGCATGCAGCCAATAAGGTACGTTTGGTGTTGTGGTTTAGCTACCTGGCCCAAGCCAGGTAGCTAAAGTGCTAACGAAATGTTTGCTAAGTGAGTTTATTATTATTATTATTATTATTGCAGAAGGACTTAATGTGTTTTGTAGGTTAAGTTCATTTTGGTTAACAATATTGTAAAGACATGTGACACTAAGAGACGAAGTAGAAATACTATGGATGTATGTTGTTATTGTTTGATCTGTGATTTATTGTATTTCATGTGTGTGATTATCTTATTTTATAACTGCTGTCTGTCGTCGGGTATTGCACACAAGAATTTCACATCACTGCTTTATACTAAACTGTAAACTGTGAAGTGACAATAACTTGACTTGACTTGACTTGACTTGTTTCACAATTCTCACTGTCTGGATTTGAATAAATCCTACCAGTATCATAAAGAACGCATTGCTGTCATCATTGCATGAGAGGGAATTACAATAATTCTTATTATAATTACATGAAGGCGTACACTTTACTTGTTCGGTCCGGCACGTCAATGAACGCGTCACGTGACGAGGGGAAACAGCTGACGCGGTGACGTCACCCTTGTTGACACACAGACTTTCGTGGAAGAGACGGGAAAGCCGCCCGCAGTGAAAAAACATGTCGCTGAATCGGAACCACACGCAGAGTGGCGGAGTTTTGATACACAACGGAGAAAGGTACGTGGCCCCGGTACACCCGGGATAGCCAGCGAGGTTTCCTTAAGCTTATAACATATAAACCAGCATATAAACCCCTATGGGTTCCACTGCGGCGACATTAGCTTCATGCTAAGCACTAGCTGTCATTAGCAGGCCGACGCACAACGGCCACTAGTTTACATGAAATACGAGTAACCTATAAGTGGTTGTTGTTTTACACACACTACATTCACATTCAGTTAATTGAATGTGTTGATGGACATAAGATGGTGGTGCTGTTGTATAGAGAGTTTGGACCATTTGAAACTAACCGAACGTTATTTATCGGTCTCTGTTTGTCTTCTGGGTGTACAAGTTTAGGCAACGAGTTCTCTCTCTCTCTCTCTCTCTCTCTCTCTCTCTCTCTCTCTCTCTCTCTCTCTCTCTCTCTCTCTCTCTCTCTCTCTCTCTCTCTCTCTCTCTCTCTCTCTCTCTCTCTCTCTCTCTCATTCATGTTCGTAAAGGCACTCCAAAATAGCTAACTATTGTCCTACTCCTCAGTGTTCTGAAGGACTGCACCAATGTGGAGCTCTCCTTCAGTGACGTCAGCGGGAAGACGGATCTCCTCAAGGGGACCAAGAAGGGGTCCGTCTACCTCACACCATACAGGGTGAGCTGGGGCCAACTCTCTGATTAACTCAGCCTCTACAGGGAAAGCTAACTCTATCATCCACTCACATCACACTCTACAAAACTCTACTCCAGTGATGGCTCTCACACAACTCGCATTGTAGAGTTCTAGAGGGGCTGTGCTCACATGACTCTCCCTGTCTCCTCCCAGCTGGTGTTTGTGTCCAGTAACAAGGACTGCATGGGCTCCTGCATGTTCCCCTACTACCTGATGAAGGGCTGCAGCATTGAGCAGCCGGTCTTCTCGGCCAACTACATCAAGGGGACCGTGTCTGCAGAACCAGGAGGTGAGTCCTCTCTCCTTCTCCTCCTCCTCCCCCCCTCTCCCTCCTCCTACTCCCCCTCCTCCTCCTACTCTCCCCCCCCCTCCTCCTCCTACTCTCCCTCCTCCTTTCCCCTCTCCTCCTCCTCCTCCTCTCTCTTCCTCCTTCTCACTCCTAGCTCCTCCCTTCATTTAATTTAATTGACTTTTCATTAATTTAGCAGATGTTTATCAAACATGATTTAAAATACATGTCATTAAGGAGCATGTAGGGTTAGGGCTATCTAATATTCCTAATGGTATTGGTGTTATTATGAATGAATGTAGTATTATGGTTATTGTTCATTCAAAACTATAATCCCACTGATTTTAAAGTGATTATCGTGTGTGATGTGCCAGGTGGCTGGGAGGGAAAGGCCAGCTTCAAGATGTCTTTCCAAAGTGGAGGAGCCATCACTCTGGGCCAGGACCTCTTCAAACTGGCCACTAACGGTGAGGACCTCCACATCGACCGAGACCTGGTCCTGCTCCTCATTGACCTACACATGGTCCTGCTCCTCATTGACCTAGACCTGGTCCTAGAATGAAAGATGTCTTTCATTCTAGGTTGATTGGAGTGTCCTCTAGGATCAAAAGTCATCACATCCTCCCTAAAATAAAAAAAATGTTAATGTAAGGAAGTGATGACTTTTGATCCTAGAGGACACTCCAATAATTTAATCAGTCAATGATAATGTGAGAATAATGATGATGCAATTGTTGACAAGTTCTGGATTCTGAAGTCCAGGAAGTCATAGTGTCTGTAGTCATTCTGTATCTTCATCAACTGTTTACAATTGAGTCATTTAGCAGACACTTTTACCCAAAGCGAATTACAGTGAATTGAGATACTTGGCATGAAGGAGCAGGAAGGCGGGCACCAGGGGCATCTTGCTCTAGAATAACTACAGGTTAATCTATGGAGGTTGGGCTTTGAACCCAGAACCTTTGACCACTATAATGATCTAACGTTCTGCTGTTGTTCCCTGTGTTCTTCAGCATCTCGCCCTCCCCCGGCCCAACACGGTGGCCCGTCGTTTGGCTACCCTTCTCCTGGCGGTATGAACGCCTACCCCCCCGCTCCTCCAGCCTACCCCTACTCCCCTGCGGCCCAGCCGAATGGATTCTACCAGCCTCCGAGCCCTCAACAGAATGGCTTCTACCAGACCCCGCCTCCTCAGCCCAATGGCTTCTACCAGGCCCCGCCTCCTCAGCCCAATGGCTTCTACCAGGCTCCGCCGCCTGGGAACATGGGCTACCCGTTCCCCACTACGGCTGCAGGTGCACATTCCCCTGCTCCTCATTGATTAGTCATGTCTGGATGGGGATTGAATCAAAACAAACACTCCCAATAATAATAATACTAGTATTAAGTTCTTGATGTGTAAAAACATCATCATAACAATGTAATACAACATACTTCTAATAATAAGTAATATAATGCTAATAAGTCATAAAATAGTACTAGTAAGTAGTTAAACTACCTGTTGCTCATACATCTTCATAAGTAGTACTAGTAGTTAATATTAGTACCTGTGTGTTCCAGGAGTGTACCCCTCTGCTCCGGCCTACATGCCCCCTCCCCCGGCCTACCCTGGACCCCCCCAGGTCTGGAGCAGCCCTCCACCTGGTTAGTATCTCTCTCTCTCTCTCTCTCTCTCTCTCGCGTTATGGGATGTTTATCTATCAGAGATACATAATGTTATCATGTCGTCATCATGCAAACCTCGCTCTCGCTCTCTCTCTCTCTCTCAGGTAATCCTAAAGCAGTGGAAGCAGCTGGCCGAGCGTACTACAACCCCACTGACCCCCACCACGTCTACATGCCCATGGTACTGCACTCCTGATAATATATCAAGGCTACTACCAATATATACCCTTTTTAATGTACTGTAAAAATACTATCTTTGTCTTTTACGGTTACAAAATATACCTCCCTCTTGCACTTTTACCATTTAGTCATTTAGACTTTCAGTGAATTAGGTGTCATTAAGGATGTAGGTGTATTTGTAGTTGTATTTGTGTACTGGTTGAGAGTATGAGATATTGACAGTACTAGAAACTGATTCTGTTTTTGTTGTTTTCAGGAGCAGCCTCCTCCTTACGCACCTTACCAAGGAGCACCAGAGAAGAAGAATAACTGACCTATCACTGTCCGCTGTTCCCACTTTTCTTCTCTCCCATGGACCCTCTACAGTGACCTCCCTCTAGTGGTGGCCTCCTGTAGTGCAGGTCTGCTGTAGTAAGACCAACCCAAGACGTGGGGAACTCTGTTCCTTGCGATGCCGTGCAAATATTTTTAAATAATGGACCGACTTTTAGCCTCCCTTTTGTGTTGCGGGGTTTAATTCCAAATCTTTTCCATAATCGGCGACATTGAGGTTTGAGGTTGAGCTTGTTCTTAAGCTGCTCTTTATCCGCTAGTTTGAAGTGATGCAGAGAGTATGAAGAATGTGTTCTGAAACAAACACCTTTCATAGAAGATACTCTCGTGCTTATTAACACAAATTATTTCCACAACGTGTGTGTGTGTGTGTGTGTGTGTGTGTGTGTGTGTGTGTGTGTGTGTGTGTGTGTGTGTGTGTGTGTGTGTGTGTGTGTGTGTGTGTGTGTGTGTGTGTGTGTGTGTGTGTGTGTGTTAATCCTCTATTGCATTCATGTATGCAAAGGCCGGCTGAAACGAGAACTGTCCACTCTGTAATGACACTCCTTTGGGGTGGCGACCCCACTCAGAGCTACTAGCGTGCTGCAGTGTTTCCCTCGTGTTCTGGACGTCGTTCGCCCTTTCCTTTTGGTTGAGGTAATTAATGGAGCCGCTGGTCATCGTGTCTCCGTGTGTGACTCCATTCTCCATCTCGGCTTGTTTGAACGATTCAAATGCCCAATAGCTTGTTTGTAATTCTAACTCCTTATCTTGACATTGTTTAAAAGTTATAATAAACGTCGAATAATTTCCACTGGTGTTGGGTTTAATGTATGTATGCCGTACACGTTTGAATGAGCACAATGTTTAACCACAACATTTGAATTTTTTTTTTTCACTTGTCACTTTTGAATACTAACGATAGATATTTATTAAGTGAATGGCTATTATATTCTCACAAATATCTACACTCCATATTTTCACAGAAAATCACACACTATACAAAGTAGTTTCATTGCACAGTTTCATAATATGAATGATAATAAATAACATGTTTCAATACAAAGTATTCACCAGTAATTGACGTCAGTCGTTATGTTTTAGCTTTTTGATTTTCATAAACACAGAAGAACCAGTTACCTACAGTACACGACACACCTGGCTATGGCTCACGTCCTACTTTTTAGTTCAACTTGTGCTTTTCTCAACCAAATGGTTCAATGTTGCACGGTAGGATGGGTTCAAAAGCCTAATACATTTAAACGACAAGAGTGATACTAAGGTAATGGTTATGGAGTAGGTAATGAGTGTTTCTAGACCAACAAGGTTTCGGTGTCGGGTCTAGCAGCGGGTTCTGTGAACTCTACTCTGCCCACAAACCTGCAGTACCTAAGGGCTAACCTCAACCCCTAGAGCCTGAAATATTTAGTTCCCAACATCTGACCTGTTGCACCTGGTTGAGTCCAGTCGGTAACTAGACCTTTATCTCTAGTGTCTCCAGGAGGACTGGGCAGCAGGTCGATTTTTTTTTTCAATTAATTTTTTTCTTTGCCAATCGATGTTTCAGGGTCTAAACCATGAGGGGAACAACTAAAATCTACCATCTGTAATGATTACTATGTTATAATCATTAGTTAAGAAACTCACAACTAAGACAAATAAAAACCCAATTATTTTTAAATATATTTTAAGATGAATCCAAAGCTAATTTCATCTGGGAGGTGAACTACCTGTGTGCAGCACAGATGTTTTGAACTGACTTCTACCATCGGGCTGTGGCTGTATCACGTGGGCGCCCGTGAAGAACATCTGCCTCCTCGCTCCAGGACATTATAGTCCTTCTACCCAACCAGCATTCAGGCCCAGAAGACTGTCGGTAGTGTGTGGAGGGGGGGGGGGGGAGGGGAGGGGAGGGGAGGCGTCGGGTACATCAAGAAGGAAACAGACTGGAAGGTTTTGTGGAACGTGGACGTGGAACCCTTAAGGCTCCTCCTGCAAGAACCACACCTCGTTGCGGCGGCCGTACGGTTTGATTGGCACGTCGTAGCTGCAGCACAGGTACTGCTTGCGCTGGTAGGGGGCGGTCTCCCCCAACGTGCGCGTCAGACGGAGCGCCTCGGCCCTGTACTCGGTCTCCCCGGCAAAGCCTCCGAACTGACTGGAACCGGGAAACAGAGGGAGACGCGTAGGTTAGACTCTGGTAAAGTAGGATCTTTAGCATATTGTTGGATGTAGCTGTATATTCTGTGAATTTGTTGGGACTAAAACATAGATCAACAGCTCAAGCCTTTAGTTCAAAAGGCAAATTAACGACTTAAATAACTCCCCTAACCACTGTGGCCTTCTGTTCATACACACACAGACTCCCTCTCTTCTTGATACCTAAAACAAGAGAAGTGTAACCGTAAGTGTCCCGCACTGGGCTCAAACTGACGACCTCCGGCATGAGAGGCGACGTGAGAGCTAAAACCCATAGGCCCCCTAGCTACATCCCCCTAGCTACATCGCTAGAACGTCTAATTAGGCGTCAGGGAGTGAGGTTAACCATTGCACAGCACCACCTGCTGGCGTCCGTTACAGAAGCACCCAAAACAACCCTCCAGCTGCCAGACCACCTGCTCTCCCTGGTGAGTCATTACCGCCTGGTTGATCACCAACCTATCATGCATCTTGTTTATAGATGAACCGTCACTGTCAGCAATTTTCTAATGAAGTCCTGTGATATAATCACTTCACAAAGTTGGACCAATGTCTGGTATTGGCATTCTTCGTCGGTCCACTTTGGGGAAAAACATCAACGGGCCAACTTTTCAGCATAAAAATAACACAGTTGATGTTGCAGACCCAGTACGAAGCACTTGCTTATATTCAGAAAAAACTTAACGTGACGGTTTTCCCTGTAAAGCAATGTGTGTGTGTGTGGGGGGGGTGTCCTGGAGGCTGACTCACAGAGCGTAGATGGTCATGCCTGGCCGCTCCTCGATGCGAATGGCGCTGTCGCTGGGCACCGGCGGGCTGCGCTGGTACGCCACGGGGATCCGGATGCCCACCACTAGGCGGCGAGACATGACGCCGTCGTCCCGCGGGAACACCGTGAAGGTGATGGGCGCCACCGTTCCCATCGCCTCGTCTTCGGGCGGAGGAAGAAACACAAGAACACAATAAGTGTTCTACTTCTGTGGGGGTTTTTTTTGACTGAAGATGTATGACTATGGCTCTGCTCACCCTGGTCGTTGGTGCCACCGATGTACATGAGGAGCTTCCTCACCAGCTCCCCGGTCACCTGGTCGAACGAGCGGCCTTCGGACGAGATGGCGGCGTACTTCCCCGCGTCGTAGCGCCGCACCTCGTAGCTGACGCCATCCTGACGGAGAGAGAAAACAGCGTCACAGCTATAGCCCCACTATAGCCTTCATGCTATGCTGTACTGCTAGGCCAAACATTTTTGTTTGTTGTTCAAGTCTACAAATGAGATGCACGGGATAAATGCGTTAATCTATCTACACCCTGACATGTGCAACATTGTCAGGGTACCCAAATGAGCACACATATAGACATGGATGTTCTCTCCCTCCCCCCCTCCCATGTGCAGGAGAGGTAGAGTTCTTCATGATTCACCTCTGACTCATACATGTTCTCTTCCTGCAGCCATGCAAGTCCTCCTCTCAAACCATTGTGTGTGTGTGTGTGTGTGTGTGTGTGTGTGTGTGTGTGTGTGTGTGTGGGTGTGTGTGTGTGTGTGTGTGGTGTGTGTGTGTGTGTGTGTGTGTGTGTGTGTGTTTTGGATGGGCATGTATTTATATGGCGAGGGAGAGCGTGTGTGTGTGTGCATGTATTTATATGGCAGTGGAAGCTTGTGTGTGTGTGTGTTTGTCCTGTGAGGGGGCTGATAAAACATATTTATGCTGATTTATATTTATGCAATTTCTTCTGCTCAGAGCGCTGCCAAGTTTACTGAAGATTATTATGCTCTGGATATGCACGCAGTTGCATAACAACACAAACATTCACAAATAAACACACACACACACACACTGTTAGCACACACACACAAAGCTGTGCACATATTTGCAGGAGACTAGTGTGGTGCATGACCCTGACTCCACCCACCAAGCTAACTAGTGCTCATCATCTAGTCTTGTTGCTATGGCTACTAAAGTACATTATTACGACTGACTGGGTTTATAAGCAGTAGATATTTGATGAGATGTTTTTTATTTCTTATTTTACGCATATTAAGGGTAAAGGTCCCTTGTCGGGCTCGTCAATATATCGACATACTATTGATAGGATATTATATTGATTGGTTTTACAGGCTGCCTTACAGCGATGTCATTTTCTGAACTATCCAGACTGTTCTATTATTGGCCTTTACTCAGCCATTCACTTACATTGCAGGCTACGCCATATTATTTACATATAAATATACACCTATTTTATTTATCTAATTCACAATAGTTTAACTTGAATCTGTTATGTTCATGTTTCATTTGAGTTTCAATTAAAAAAATATTTAAGATCGTCCAATTTGCCCAATTTGGGCAGCGGATCCCTCGTAGGGAAACCAGATCCAGCAAAACACCAACAGGTCACACAGGGCCAACTAGTTAGAGAACCTCTGCCCCCCCGTCATCTCCAGCTGCTCCTTACAGGACCAGATAAAGATGAAGATGAATATTTATCGTTGGATATAATATCGCTCTGGGTTTGATCTGAAAAGGTTTTATCGTTCTGGATCTCTTTTTATCTTTAGCACACTAGTCTCACACTAGTCTCTTTAGCGTTGGCATTGGGGACACACTGCTGTCCACATGAGTACAGGACGGTATATTCATTAATCTTTATATTTATCTGATCCTCTGGGGCTAGCCCCTAAATGTGCTCTAGGTCATATATAAGGGTGATTATTTAATGTTTAAAGGTGCTGTAGGTACGATTTAAGGGGAATTATTTGAGTGTTATTTATTCGAAAGGCCGCAGACATCTGTCAGATATTATTGAGTGAAATGCTGTGTGACAATATATGTTCTGGGTGACTGTGTGTGTGCCTGCCTCTGTTGTGCGACACCAGTTAGATTCTAGACGGCTCCCGGCTCACTTCTGACCAATCAGGTCATCTCTTCTCCGATCGCCTTGCCTGTCAATCAAAAGATGCGTGAAATGCAACACGTCTCGGAGGGAGGGAGCCGTGAGGTTTTTTGGGTGGTTTTAGTTTCTCTACAACTCATGAATCTCAGTAGTCTGTGCTCCAGGTCATCCAGGGCAGCTGTGTCAGGCTGTTCTCCCAGGAAGGGAGCCCCTCTTGATAATACCATGTAATCAATGCCAGGTATAGGGAACCCCATCTCATGCTTCTACAGCAGCACATAATTACCCCCCCGGCCCCCGGCCTGCTGGCACCCTAATCAACGCCTTCCTCCTCACCCTCGTCATCGCCACACTGTACCATATCAGCATCATCACGGTTCAGGGAACATCTGGCGGCATTATTGTGGTGTTCCACCACATTCAGCATTCAACACCTCCTTTGTCTTCAATGTGTGTGGGGTGTGTGGGGTGTGTGTGTGTGTGTGTGTGTGTGTGTGTGTGTGTGTGTGTGTGCGCGCTTCCCCTGTATTGGGTGTCTGCTTTAATTAAGAGTGCTGGGTGTCGGGCTGAAGAGATCAGGTGGTTCTGATTTACACACACACACACACACACACACACACACACACACACACACACACACACACACACACACACACACACACACACACACACACACACACACACACACACACACACACACACACACACACACACACACACAATAATAGACTCTTCAAATTAATAGTTAATTGAATTAATCAATCTCTGAGTGTGTGTGTGTGTGTGTGGTGTGTGTGTGTGTGGTGTGTGTGTGTGTGTGTGTGTGTGGTGTGTGTGTGTGGGCTTGTTATATTGGCAGGTAGCCCAGGGATCTGCCAGTAGCAATGTCAGAAGGCATTAGTTATTAAAAATATTTAATCAATATTGACGCACACACAGGAGCGCCGAAAGGTCAACTCTTTCGAAAGGCCAATTGCAGGAAACCTTCTCAATGCGCATGCATGACCCTGAAAAAAACCCCGCGTGGTGCATGTAACAAGGAGCGACGGAGGGGGTGGGGGGGAGCCATAGTGACGTCATCTGCCTATACGTTACACCCTTGACCCGCGGGCAGTGGATCGGAATACAACCGCCGAATCAAACGCGCAGAATGACCAACATAAAGTGCAGGTTAAGACCCCCATTTCAACCATGGCGTGTATTATTGACGTGTTGCCGTCTTCTTGCGACGGTTCGAGGCGTGCAGCGTGCTGCGCGCGTGCGCGCCGCAAGCAATTAACTGTCGGCCTGTCAATCAAATCAATGACGGAGGTGCGGGACTCCAAGCCCGCAAGGTCACGCTCGCCACAGCGAGATCTCCGTGTTTGAACTGTGACCCCCGGTCCACGGACCCGGTTCCTTACCTTGGTCTCGCTGCTCAGGAGTTTATACTCCGTCTCCTCGGTGCTGCCGAACAGCGAGTTCTTGATCATCCCGAACATCTCGTCTGACTCCCGGGTCCCGGATCCTCCTTCTTCTCCTCTTCTTCTTCACACGCTCTTTATAGACACAAACACTTCGAACCAAAAAACAACCAGTAGTAGCCGCAATAAGTTTCCTTGTTAAATATTTCAAAGTGTTCCTCCTCGGTCCTGTAATGTTTTCGGTCTTTCGACTCTCTCTCTGAACGGAGATGCTCGGAACACGACTCCTCTCTCTCTCGCTCTCTGCTCGGCTGCACCGGAGGAGAGCAGCGAGCTGACTCCTCCCCCTTCCTCCCTATCGGTCCTCCTCCCCACTATCTCCCAGCTCCCCCCTTATCCTGACACCCAACTCTCTCTCCTCCCCCCCATCATCTCCATGGCCCCATCTTCTCCATCCTCCTCCCCCGTTTCGCTAACAAGCTCTTGTTGCGCCGAGCATTAAAAATAGCCTGCATTTGAAGTGTTTCCAAGACGGCAATACGTGTGTGTGTGTGTGTGTGACACAGGGCGTTATGACAAGTCAACACTCCTGAACCTCACTGACACGCAGCTTACACTTTGTCAACGTGCATCTGTGTGTTTCGGTGCGTGTCGAACAGCAGCTAGGCGCAACTGCCTTTTAATGCTGTTATTTCTGCCTTCTCTCTGTCTCTCTCTCTCTCATTTATTCCTGAGCTGTGCGTGTGCGTGTGCGTGTGCGTGTGCGTGTGCGTGTGCGTGTGCGTGTGCGTGTGCGTGTGCGTGTGCGTGTGCGTGTGCGTGTGCGTGTGCGTGTGCGTGTGCGTGTGCGTGTGCGTGTGCGTGTGCGTGTGCGTGTGCGTGTGCGTGTGCGTGTGCGTGGCCTATAGCCTCAGGGGAGAGATGGTGTGTTCATCATCAGCAGTGAAACGACAGCGGCCAGTCTGGAAGACTGGACACTAACATCAGGAGGGAGGGACCGAGGGGAGGAGGAAGGGAGGGGGGATAGAGGGGAGGAGGGAGGGACAGAGGGGAGGGAGGGAGGGATAGAGAGGGGGGGGGGGGGGCAGAAGGAGTAGGGACACGGGGAGGGATGTACGGATAACATGGAGACTAGACCAGCTGGGGGAAGAACAGTTTCCAGAGGATTGCTTCATACATTTTGCGCAAAAGAGTGGTGATGGGGAGTGGCAGACAGGCTCTGCTTCTCTCTCCCTCTCTCATTCTCACTCCCCTTCCCTCTCCCTCTTGTCTCCATGCTTCACCGTGGGAAAGAACAACATGATCGTCTTAGTCTCACCGAGTGATGATGTCACAATATTAGCTGTAATTTATTGCTAAACATGGCCTTGTGTGAGTTAAAACTGGATAACATAAGCCAACGCTTTAACGAAATCACACAGATCCGTTTAAATTGACTTAATTGGTACACACGTGGCTGGTAACTCGTATATACAATCCTGGGGGGGTATTCCATCAACAGTGATAATGAAATAATAAGGAGCTAATATTCAGGAGCCACCGGGGCACCCACTCCACCATCAGCTGGACGGGACACCGGTGGAAGTCGTCAGCTGCTTCCGTTTCCTTGGGCTACAGATCTCCGACGACCTGGCGTGGACCCGCAACACAAAGGTCATGCTGAAGAAGGCACACCAGCGTCTCTATGCTCTGCGGTGCTTCAGAAAAAGCGGTATAGGCCAGAGGTGGCTAGCGAACTTCTACCGTGGCACCGTAGAGAGCGTCCTGACGGGTGGCGTCACTGTGTGGTACGACAACACCACTGCACGGGACAAGAAAGCCATCCAGAGGGTCGTGAGGACAGCAGAGAAGATCATCGGGTGTGCACTTCCATGCATTTAGGAGATCGGTAGGACCAGATGTCGGAAGAAGGCCATGTCCATCATAAAGGACTGCAACCACCCTGGGCTCCATCTCCTCTCCCCCCTACCGTCTGGTCGCCGGTTGCGCAGCATCCGTACAGCAAGGACTAGCAGGTTTAAGGATAGTTTTTATCCACAGGCAGTGACCTACTGAACTGGTAGGAGTGCTGCCACTTTCACTTTTATAACATAGTCATTAACATTACACTTACATACTTTGCTGGACTTTCTGGACTCATTACAGCTACTACACTGTACTGCACTGTATTCATGATGCTGCTGCACTACAGGCACTTTAAATGCTTTTAAATCTTTTTGCACATTCAACAGATGTTCATACCATCTATCAGTCACTTTGCTGTCCTTTTTTTGTTCATTTTTATTGTATATATTATTTTTATGGTATTGTTTTTGGAGTATACTGCGGGAGGGAATGGGGAGTAAGGATTCCAATGTAATTGTTACAAATGGCAAATAAATATCTTGTATCTGCATGTCATTTAAAAAGCCTGTTTAAATCAAGGTGGATGTTCACTTGTTGTGGGACGCAAGTGAGAGATGGAGAGAGGAGTGCCATCACTCACTTGTAGCTTAGAGTTAAATATATGTCATGCTGAATATTAAGCTGATTTCGACAATGTGGGTGAGAGTCGTCAGACTTCTCCTTAAGACCTGCTTAGACACAACAACAGACCGGATCGAGCGAAAGATAAAGCAAAACAACTATCTTTGCCCAGGACAGTTGCTTCTTTGTGTAAGGCAGACATTGAAGTGAACATTTCTCTGAACTGCTATTAGGGTGACAGGATTTAAATCCAAATAACTTGTATACATCTAAATTAATTTGATCCACAGATTCACTGTGGATTCACACACATTTCATCCAAATCCAAGTATTACTAATCTACCTGACCGTGTATGGAGAGCTGGTTTAACAGCTTTCCGAAGAATCCGAGCATCCCCAGGGTTTCATCCACAGGGTGGTTGAGGAATGGACATGTCACTATAGTTACAATATAGTCTTTAGATGCATTGCTTATAAAGCCTAGAGCTAGGCCTATCTTAATTTACCTATTGGCTTTTGAAGACAGTGAATGTGTGAAGACGGGATTTTCTTGAGTTGTTTATTTTTTTATAATAATACGTTCCTTGGACACATAAAATAAAGACATAAATCAAAGCTAACTGGCTCAAACTGGGTTTGTTCTGAAATCTGGCTTGGGTGTCCAGGTTCTCAAAGGTTCTGGAGAGTTCTAGAAGGTTCTGGAGAGATCTAGAAGGTTCTGGAAGATACTGGTTAAAGGGGGGGGGCTAATTCTCCCACCCCTTGCCGCCAGGCTGGCTGGGCATCCGGAGCCCCACCATGCTGGCCGCCTGGTCCGGTGTCCGCTCCCCCTTGCCGTGGTAGAGGTTGTGGAGCACCAGGTGCTGACGCGTGGACGTCAGCAGACACAGGTAGGCCTGAGATGCGTGTAGCGCTTCCTGGCGCGCACGGCACTGCCTCTCCCCCGTCACCTGGAATAATATAGATATTATTAAATAGTATTATTTATTATAATTATGTTTTTAGTAGGCAAGTTTATGTAACCGAGTGTCTTGCACGGGT
>CM051012.1:6421797-6436797 GCA_027704905.1 Muraenolepis orangiensis | reverse complement strand
GACTGAGATAAGCGAAGCGTTTCCTCAAAAGACATTTCTTCCATTTTCCCTCCAATCCTCCATCTCTTTAATTATCACCCGACCACACTTCTCCATCGATCGTCTTATTGATTGGGCTGTCGTTGGAAACGTCTCCACATCGGTCAGGGAGTCGGTTCTCCTGTTGTTCACTACAGATTCACCACTTCATTCATAGTCATATGCACCGATTCTTCAATTGAAGGTATCTAAAATGGAATAGAAAAGGTGGAAAAAACACCCAAAACAATTAAAAGTTCAGTTTTTTTTGCTGTGTGTGGTTGTGTATTTATGTGTGTGTGTGTGTGTGTGTGTTTGTGTGTGTGTGTGTGTGTGTGTGTGTGTGTGTGTGTGTGTGTGTGTGTGTGTGTGTGTGAGAGTGTGAGTGTGAGTGTGTATGTGTGAGAGTTGTCTCTCTGTCTGTGCTGTGAAAATGTGTGTCTGTCTGGTCTGTGTGTGTGTGTGTGTGTGTGTGTGTGTGTGTGTGTGTGTGTGTGTGGTCTGTGTAGTGTGTGTTCACAGTGTGTATTTCACAGGGCTACAGTACACATCCCCGGTACAGTAGGCAGCAGAGCTCACAGACTCACAGTCTCTCCCTCTGCGTTTCAGGACGTTTCTCGTCTCCTCCAACACACGACACGGGACACGCTAGGATGGACAAACGCTCCTGTGGACTGAGGAGTTAGATTGTGTGGATGGACTCCGGTGGACAGAGGAGTTAGTCGTCTGGATGGTCTTCCCTTGGACAAAGGACTTAGTCGTCTGGATGGACTCCCGCGGACTGAGGAGTTAGTCGTCTGGATGGACTCCCGTGGACAGAAGAGTTAGATGGTCTGGATGGTCTTCCCTTGGACAAAGGACTTAGTCGTCTGGATGGACTCCCGTAGACAGAGGAGTTAGTCATCTGGATGGTCTCCTGTGGACAGAGGACTTAGTCGTCTGGATGGACTCCCGTAGACAGAGGAGTTAGTCATCTGGATGGTCTCCTGTGGACAGAGGACTTAGTCGTCTGGATGGACTCCCGTAGACAGAGGAGTTAGACTGTCTAGATTGACTCCCGTGGACATAGGAGTTAGTCATCTGGATGGACTCCTGTGGACCTAAAGCAGCGATGGCAGAATATTAAGAGTCTGCAACTCTGGCCGCCAACACACTCTTTGTACTGCTTTTTTACGGAAAGAAGCCCATTTTGCTAATTATTTTTTCTACTAGTTAATCTTAATCTGTGGGATTTTACTACGGAACAGTCTTTTTATCCGCGTTAATGTGAATAAGAAATCGTTTTAAATCCACACTGCACTTGATAAAGTCAATATTAATACCTGGACCAGGTGAGTTCTGTGAGTTTATCGTTTTATTATATATGATCTCGTTACATGACATATGAGATTTACGCGCGTAAATGTTATTTCAAATAGTTAAATATGCTTGTGTGCATAAATGTGTGAGTGTTTTTATCATGTGTGTGTGTGTGTGTTTTGGGTTTTGTGTGTGTGTAAGTGTGTTGGGATTTGTGTGTGTGTGTGTGTTTGTGTGTCTTATTCTTGCTCCATAGAGAAATGGCACCCTGGTCAGGTCTGTGTAGTGATTCAATTGTAGATAAATAATATATATTGTATCTCATATATTCTATATATTTACATCATCTCTTCAGCTAATTATTGTTGATATACACACACACACACACACACACACACACACACACACACACACACACACACACACACACACACACACACACACACACACTGTGTTGTCAGCTGTATGATTGAAAGTTAATCAGTGAGATGTGGTTAATTACCGCTGCATATATGATGGACAGAGAGAGAGAGAGAGAGAGAGAGAGAGAGAGAGAGACTCATGATGCTCTCTGTTCTTAAACCATGTGACCCCAGCAGACCCTACATGCAAAACCTAGAGCTTCCACACCTTGATCTGTCACACCACCTTATGTCACACCTAGATCTGTCACACCACCTTATGTCACACCTAGAGCTGTCACACCTAGATCTGTCACACCACCTTATGTCACACCTAGATCTGTCACACCACCTTATGTCACACCTAGAGCTGTCACACCTAGATCTGTCACATCTAGATCTGTCATACCTCCTTCTGTCACACCTAGATCTGTTCTACATCCTTTTGTCACACCTTGATCTGTCACACCTCCTTCTGTCACACCTAGATCTGTCCTTCCTCCTTCTGTCACACCTAGATATGTCACACCTCCTTCTGTCACACATCCTTCTGTCACACCTAGATCGGTCACACCTCCTTCTGTCCTACATCCTTCTGTCACACCTAGATATGTCACACCTCCTTCTGTCACACATCCTTCAGTCACACCTAGATCGGTCACACCTCCTTCTGTCCTACATCCTTCTGTCACACCTAGATCGGTCACACCTCCTTCTGTCCTACATCCTTCTGTCACACCTAGATCGGTCACACCTCCTTCTGTCACACATCCTTCTGTCACACCTAGATCGGTCACACCTCCTTCTGTCCTACATCCTTCTGTCACACCTAGATATGTCACACCTCCTTCTGTCACACATCCTTCTGTCACACCTAGATCGGTCACACCTCCTTCTGTCCTACATCCTTCTGTCACACCTAGATATGTCACACCTCCTTCTGTCACACATCCTTCTGTCACACCTAGATCGGTCACACCTCCTTCTGTCCTACATCCTTCTGTCACACCTAGATCGGTCACACCTCCTTCTGTCACACATCCTTCTGTCACACCTAGATCGGTCACACCTCCTTCTGTCCTACATCCTTCTGTCACACCTAGATATGTCACACCTAGATCTGTCACATCTAGATCTGTCACACCACCTTATGTCACACCTAGACACACACATACCCCCTTCTGTCACACCTAGATCTGTCATACCTCCTTCTGTCACACCTAGATCTGTCACACCTAGATATCTCACACCTAGATCTGTCACATCTAGATCTGTCATACCTCCTTCTGTCACATCTAGATCTGTCACCACTATATCTGTCCTTCCTCCTTCTGTCACACCTAGATATGTCACACCTAGATCTGTCACATCTAGATCTGTCATACCTCATTCTGTCACACCTAGATCTGTCATATCTCCTTCTGTCACACCTAGATCTGTCACACCTATATCTGTCCTTCCTCCTTCTGTCACACCTAGATATGTCACACCTCGATCTGTTACACCTAGATCTGTCCTACATCCTTCTGTCACACCTAGATCTGTCACACCTGGATCTGTAACACCTCCTTCTCCCACACATCCTTCTATCACACCTAGATCTGTTACACCTAGATCTGTCAAACCTTCTTCTCTCACACCTCCTGCTGTCACACCTGAATGTGTCACAACTAGATCTGTCACACCTAGATCTGTCCTACATCCTTCTGTAACACCTAGATATCTCACACCTAGATCTGTCACATCTAGATCTGTCATACCTCCTTCTGTCACATCTAGATCTGTCACCACTATATCTGTCCTTCCTCCTTCTGTCACACCTAGATATGTCACACCTAGATCTGTCACATCTAGATCTGTCATACCTCATTCTGTCACACCTAGATCTGTCATACCTCATTCTGTCACACCTAGATCTGTCACACCTATATCTGTCCTTCCTCCTTCTGTCACACCTAGATATGTCACACCTCTATCTGTTACACCTAGATCTGTCCTACATCCTTCTGTCACACCTAGATCTGTCACACCTGGATCTGTAACACCTCCTTCTCCCACACATCCTTCTATCACACCTAGATCTGTTACACCTAGATCTGTCAAACCTTCTTCTCTCACACCTGCTGTCACACCTGAATGTGTCACAACTAGATCTGTCACACCTAGATCTGTTCTACATCCTTCTGTAACACCTAGATATGTCACACCTAGATCTGTCGCACCTAGAGCTGGTAGATTGAAATGTGTTGCAAAGATCTGGAACACTTTGTGCTGTACATTTGGAGACCTGCGACACGCAGAGCTGTAATTTCTGCTACGCACAGAGCTGGTATAAGTGTAGAGGTGTCCACTCTGCCATTGTAAAACTGATCATTTAAAGTGCTGTAATGTTATTGCCATGACGATCTCTGTCCTGGGCACGATGCCGTGATGGACCGGTTTAAGGGTTAGCAGGCTAATCCAATATACACAGCCCATTTCACCGTTATTACCCTGGACCTACCCACATGTACACTGAACATGCTAACACAACACACCCCATCATCATCAGCATGTACTGTCCTAGCCAGTTGGTTGGGTGATGATAACACCCCCAGGGTGGTGATCTCCCAGTGGGGTCATTGGTGACCCAGCCCCTCCCTCCCATCCCTCAACTCCCTCCCCTATAGGGGGTCTCTTGCTTTAAGCATCACACACTGATTATATGGCCATGTGTGTAACCATGGAGACACTACCCGTGGGAATAGAACACAAACAACAAAGGGATGGGGTTTGAAACCCGATGTCATATATTTCACGGCCTCATAACCCCCGGAACCTGAACCTGCGACCCTGTGTGTGTTTGGCTTGGCAAAGCTGAGCGTAGCTGGGAGAGCGGTAGAGCGCACTTTGCAGCCTCTGTGGCCTGAGAGAGAGAGAGAGAGAGAGAGCGAGAGAGAGAGAGAGAGAGAGAGAGAGAGAGAGAGAGAGAGAGAGAGAGAGAGAGAGAGAGAGAGAGAGAGAGAGAGAGAGAAGAGAGAGAGAGAGATCCTATTGGCAGCGTGTTTGGATGGAGCCAGTAGAATATGGGTTGCAACCGGATATCTGTTAAAGCTATTGGATACTGACACGTCAATGTAACTGTGGCGTCAGGAACACTACCTTTAAAGGTGGGATTAGGACAGATTAGGACGGATTAGGAAGGGACATTAGAGAGCAGGAGGTGAGAAAATAACATGTCCTACACCATGTCCAACCAGAGTGCGTTTGTATATGTGTGTGTGTGTGTGTATGTGTGTTTATATGTATGTGTGCATGTGTGTGTATGTGTGTGTGTGTATGTGTGTGTATGTGTGTGTGTGTGTATGTGTGCATGTGTGTTTGTTTCTGTGTGTGTGTGTTTGTGTGTGTTTGTGCGTGTGGTGTGTAATGGATGATGATGATGATGTGTGTGTTGCGTGATGGCTGTGTGTGTGTGTGTGTGTGTGTGTGTGTGTGTGTGTGTGTGTGTGTGTGTGTGTGTGTGTGTGTGTGTGTTATGAAATATGAAAGAACAATCTGTTGCGCTGCAGGGAGAATCTTATTTATCAGCAGATTCTAATCAATAATTGATTTAACCTAAACTAAAGTATGACTGCTCCAGACCAAAAGAAACCAGGTTCCAGTAAAAATATCAGTATAGAGAGTATAGCATAGTATAGACCAGTATAGAGAGCAATACATAGACCAGTATTGAGACCAGTATAGAGAGTAAAGTAAAAAGCCCAGTATAGATCTCAGCATTGAAACCAGTATCGACCAGTATAGTGACCAAATGTAGACCATTATAGAGACCAGTTTAGAGACCAGTATAGTGACACATGTAGACCATTATAGAGACTAGTTTAGAGACTAGTATAGTACAGTTTAGTAAAGAGACCAGTATAGCGACCAGTATAGAGAGTATAGTATAAAGACCACTATAGAAACCACTATATAGTTTAGTGAACCACAACTAGTGACCAGTATAGAAAGCTGTATATAGACCAGTATAGGTTGAGTATAGAGACCAGTAAAGAGACCAGTAAAGCAATTATAGTGTACTATAGAGACCAGTATAGAGAGCATAGTGTATAGTATAGAGACCAGTATATAGAGTATAGTATACTATTAGAGACCAGTATAGAGAGTATATTATACTATAGAGACCAGTATAGAGAATATATTATACTATAGAGACCAGTATAGAGAGTATAGTGTTTAGTATAGAGACCAGTATAGAGAGCATAGTGTATTGTATAGAGACAAGTATAGAGAGTATTATATACTATTAGAGACCAGTATAGAGACTAGTATCCAGAGCAGTATAGAGAGTATAGTGTTTAGTATAGAGACCAGTATAGAGAGCATAGTGTATAGTATAGTATAGAGACAAGTATAGAGAGTATAGTGTATAGTATAGCATAGAGACCAGTATAGAGAGTGTAGTGTATAGTATAGAGACCAGTATAGAGAGTGTAGTATACTATTAGAGACCAGTATAGAGACTAGTATCCAGAGCAGTATAGAGAGTGTAGTGTATAGTATAGAGCCCAGTATAGAGTGTAGTATGTAGTAGTGAGTATTATTTGGATTATCAAACACACTAACAACGTTATACTCAGAGTTTCTGTGCGAAGAGTTTGTGGCCATCCTGCTTTTTCTGCGTTTATCTCTCCATGACAGACTAGAAGGTTCTTTTTCAGACTCTCATTAGCAGACAGTCCAATCAGTTCGCCGCATTAGCAACAGAAAACAGGACTAAACGATCGCTTTTAGGACACTTCTTTGTGATACTAACTCTTCAGATTTTGTATGTGTTCTCCCTGTTTGTGTTGCCTTCCAGAAGACACGGAACACCAAACAAAAAGGAAACTTTCGGTTCCGTCACTACCCGGACACGCCCTCCTGACCCAGGAGAACACTCCAGAACTCTACCGTGAGTCCATAAAACATAACACACACACACACACACACACACACACACACACACACACACACACACACACACACACACACACACACACACACACACACACACACACACGCACACACACAGTCACACGCCTCACCTTTTTAATGGATTAATACACTTAACACATTTACTTCAGATGAGGCTGAGAGCTCCAGACACTAATATTTGAACTGAGTGAGTGAGTGAACTGTCATTCGTGGCTGGAGGCATCTGTACAATTACATCACTCCTACCTCCCCATTTAAAACATTCTAAACAAGCTAAGCTTGCTTCAACCTGTTGTAAGGTTCTGTTACACCCGTAAAGGTTCTATTACACCTGTAATGTTCTATTTCACCTGTAAGGTTCTATTAAACCTGTAAGGTTCTATTACAACTGTAAGGTTATTTTACACCTGTAAGATGCTATTACTCCTGTAAGGTTCTGTTACTCCCGTAAAGGTTCTATTACACCTGTAAGGTTCTATTACACCTGTAAGGGTCTGTTACGCCCGTAAGGTTATATTTCACCTGTAAGGTTCTGTCACTCCCATAAGGTTCTATTACACCTGTAAGGTTCTACTTCACCTGTAAGGTTCTATTACACCTGTAAGGTTCTGTTACTCCCATAAAGGTTATATTACATCTGTAAGGTTCTATTTCACCTGTAAGGTTCTATTACACCTGTAAGGTTCTATTTAACCTGTAAGGTTCTATTACTCCTGTAAGGTTCTATTACACCTGTAAGGTTCTGTTACTCCCGTAAGGTTCTATTTCACCTGTTAGGTTATATTACACCTGTAAGGTTCTATTTCACCTGTAAGGTTATATTACACCTGTAAGGTTCTGTTACTCCCATAAAGGATATATTACACCTGTAAGGTTCTATTTCACCTGTAAGGTTCTATTACACCTGTAAGGTTCTGTTACTCCCATAAAGGTTATATTACACCTGTAAGGTTCTATTTCACCTGTAAGGTTATATTACACCTGTAAGGTTCTATTTCACCTGTAAGGTTCTATTACACCTGTAAGGTTCTGTTACTCCCGTAAGGTTCTATTTCACCTGTTAGGTTCTATTACACCTGTAAGGTTCTATTTCACCTGTAATGTTCTATTACACCTGTAAGGTTCTATTACACCTGTAAGGTTCTATTTCACCTGTAAGGTTATATTACACCTGTAAGGTTCTATTACACCTGTAAGGTTCTATTTCACCTGTAAGGTTATATTACACCTGTAAGGTTATATTACACCTGTAAGGTTCTATTTAACCTGTAAGGTTATATTACACCTGTAAGGTTCTATTTCACCTGTAAGGTTATATTACACCTGTAAGGTTATATTTCACCTGTAAGGTTATATTTCACCTGTAAGGTTCTATTACACCTGTAAGCTTAAATGACTGCTGTAATGTTCCATGTTACACATGTAAGCTTCTATTACACCTTCAAGACTCTGTTACTCCCGTAAGGTTCTATTTCACCTGTAAGGTTATATTACTCCTGTAAGGTTTTATTACTCCTGTAAGGTTATATTACTCCTGTAAGGTTCTATCTTCTATATACAGTATATATATTTGAAATACTGTTCTATGTCCTGACATGTTTTGATGGTGGTTGTGTTTCAGGTCACCCTGGCTCGCTCCGAGGCTATGACAGGGAGAGAGGAACTCCACGCTAAACCATCATGCTACTTCTGAGAAGCAGCGATGAGACGTTGGCTGGCCAAACACAAGGTAGGACCATGCAAACTCACACCCTGGGGGCAAAACACAAGGTAGGACCATGCAAACTCACACCCTGGGGGCAAAACACAAGGTAGCACCATGCTAACTCACACGCTAGTGGCTAAACACAACATAGTTGGCATCGTACTAGTCTGTTGACTTTCAACGGATACGGTTAGTGTTTAGAGGCTAACATTAGCATTTAGATGCTCACATTATCTTTTAAGGGCTATGTTCGTAGTGTTTAAAAGCTAGAGTTGGCTTTAAGAGGCTCACAGTATTAACGTTAGGATACGTTAAAATGGCTAAGGTTAGCCTAGGTTAAGGGTAGCGTAGGCTAACGCTAGTGATGGAAGGGGCAGTGGGAGTGGGTGGAGTAGCTCTGAGGGCTCTGTGAAGTGGAGAGCCTCTCGCCAGCGACATGCTCTTTGATCAATGCTGTGTGTCAGTGTGTTGTAATTCACCCTCACCCAAACCCCATCCATTATCGCCTTCGCTTGGATGGCACAGCGCTTATTGATCAGCCAATCAAAGCTTTTGAAAATAAGAGTCCTCAACTCCTGCAGAACCTGGCAGGCATTATCCTATCAGCCCAAAACATGTACCATCCTCCATCCTCTCCTTCTCTCCTTCATTCCTGGCCCCTGTCCCCTCTCCTCTCATCTCCTTCTCCTTCTCTCCTTTCCACCCCCTCCCTCCTCCTATCTCTTGCTCAGAGGGACAGTATTTCTCTGTTATTTTCAAGCTTTTGAAATTAATCTTCCATTTATTCCTATTTCCTTTGTTCCTTTTGCTCTCTTTTAGTCTTCTCTCTCTCTCACCCTCTCTCCCTCTCTCTCTCTCTCTCTCTCTCTCTCTCTCCTCTCTCTCTCTCTCTCTCTCTCTCTCTCTCCTCTCTCTCTCTCTCTCTCTCTCTCTCTCTTCTTCCTTCGCTCCCACTCTCATTCCTCCTCTCCATCTCTCCTTCATTCTCCCCCTCTATTTTTTTCCCTCTCTCCTTCCTTTCATTTTCTTCTTCCTTTTCTCCTTGCTCTGTTGATCAGCTAGGATGTTGAATGTTCTGAGCTCTGTCACAGAGGCGAGAGAGAGAGAGAGAGAGAGGGAGAGAGAGAGAGAAAGGGAGAGAGAAAAGGAGAGAGAGGGAAGGAGAGAGAAAGAGAGAGAGAGAGAGAGAGAGAGAGAGAGAGAGAGAGAGAGAGAGAGAGAGAGAGAGAGAGAGAGAGAGAGAGAGAGAAGAGAGAGAGAGAGAGAGAGAGAGAGCGAGAGAGAGACCCAATGCTGTGGTTCTCCCGCTGCGTGTCGTAGAGAGGAGGTAGGGTTCAGTGTGTTGTGTTTGATGGACGTTCGGCCCGCTTCCCTCCGTCTCCTTCTCTGTCGCAACGGCAGCAACAGCTGCTGGACGAGGTGCCTCGCTCCGCTGTCCGTTATTGGCTGAAAGTCGCGGCGTTGCCGCGGCGATGTGCTGGCACAGCACACTGCCTTCGACACCCCCTATAGCGCTGCGTCATGAAGCATTACCACACCGCGGGAATTAGCCAAGAGACTATTAGTAGTAGGGGGGGGGGGGGGGCGGGGGGGGCGGCCCGCACTTACACACCTCAATCCCCCCCATCCTTCAACCTCTGTCTGCCTCTTCAACCTCCATCACCCCTTCAGCACCCCGTCATCTGCTGCCCTCCCCCCCGTTCACACGGCTCCGCTGAGAGGGTCAGGGCCCAAACATTTAGAAGCTCAGGGAGGAGGTGATTTCCCTTCTCTACCCATGATGCACCACAGCAGTCGAGTGGTGCATCTGGTGACCTCGCCCTCAGAGAAAGGAAGAGGAGGAGACGGGAAGAGGGGGAGAGCGGGGTGGGGGGCGGGTGGAGTAGAAAGAGGAGGAGGAGGCGGAGGAGGAAGAGGAGGAAGAGCAGGAGGAGTAGTCAGCCCAAACCAAGGGCAAGAGGAAGAGGCACGACTCACACATAACGTTTTTTGTTCAATTGCAGCTTCTTTTACCCATCAAAGCTGTTTTAAAAATAGACCCGCGTCACGTGCACAAACGTGAACGCATGCATGCCATCGGTGCTTAGAATACCAGTTTAGATGTGCTAAAACCCTGTCTGTTTGAAAAAAAACCCTGTCTGTCTATCTATCATCTGTCTATCAGTATCATCTCTATCTACTCTCTCTATAAACCCTGCCTTCTACCCTATCTGTCTGTCTGTCTGTCTGTCTAACTGTCTGTATGTCTGTCTCTCTATCTATCTTGTCTAATCTCTGTCTAATCTGGATCTTATCTCAGTGTTCTGAGAGGGTCTTGGAGGGTCTGTCTGGTATTGAGTGCTGTAGGACTGGCTGATGTTTCATTTGTTATCTTATTTATTATTATGTATTAGTATTATTTAGTGTCTTCCACACAAGATTAATCTTCAGATTATGATAATCACTAATCTTATAGACAAATACATCTAACTACTTATTTATACAATGAAATATTACATCTAAAAACCAGTCCAACATACACCACTGTAGGTAGTTTGGTCTGAAACACGACAGCTATCGGCTGGATAGCTTAAAGTAGGCCTCTACCATAGAGATGCTCTTGTTTTATTACCGTGACTCGTTAATCTAATGGCCCTCTCTGTCTTAGCTGTTGTGCTCCTCTCCTCCAACACGGTGGTTCTCCGCCTCCTAAAACAAACCTGTCAGGTCCGGTCAAGATGGCCGGTGTGTTCCACACTGTGACCGTCAGTATCCCTGCCCCGGGCTAATGAGGAATATAAGTAGGATTTACCGCTGTCGTGTGGAGTGTCTCGGTGTCTCGTAGATCAAATGAATATTAATCTCATTCTCTCTTTTATGAGATTAGCTCTTTAGCTTGACCTGATTACACGGCCCGCGCACTAGCATTGACTAGCTAGCGCGGCGATGGGTCGATGGAGCTGCTCTCCTCCCATCCGTCACCTAGGCGACAGCAGAGAGGGGGTCACCTAGACCAGTTGTTCTCAAGCACCCCTCTAAGATATTGTTTTCAACCCCTTTAAGGTTAAAGTGATATGATCTTGATTTACTATGATTTATAACTTGTTCGTTTTTAGATTTACAAAATTGTATTATAGGTGGTATTCATATTGAATATATTCGATTCAAATTTATTGTCATTGCACAAGTACAGTACAGCAAAAATAATTTGGCATCTAACCAGAGTTAGATGCAAATAAATGTTGCAGTAAAGTGCATGGTAATATATAATATACGGTGGTTAAATAAGATTTAAAGACGTCTACTAGGTATAAAAACGGTATAAAATAACCGTCCAAAATCAATAATGAAAGAACAACCAATACACATGTTATGAAAAGTTCCCTTAGGGGAGCGCAAACCCCCATTTGAGAACCACTAACCTAGAGGACAGCAGAGAGACAGCCCAGTCCTGCCCAGCACACCCGGAGATCAGATGGGTACTGGAGGGTACTGGAGAGGGTGCTAGTTTGATCCCGGGATCCTTTAAGGAACCCTTGAGCAAAGCCTCTTACTATCTATCATGTATCTGTCATTTAGTGCACACTTCCAAAGAGACAATATAGAGTCAGCTAGTGTGTCTGAAATCTTGCGAAATCCCCCATTGTCTAAATCAGCAAAATATTCAACCATAACTTTTAAAATTGTTGATAACATTAAGAAACCGTACAGGTTCTGTAGTCCAACACAACACACTTGCTGTCACTTCTTGTAGCAGGTAGGGGTCAGACAGCACAGAGACAGGTCATTCAGGAGCGAGGTAGGGTCAGACAGTACAGAGATGGGTCATTCAGGAGCAGGTAGGGGTCAGACAGTACAGAGATGGGTCATTAAGGAGCAGGTAGGGGTCAGACAGTACAGAGATGGGTCATTCAACAAACAAATCGTGAGGATTGAATCCTCTTTATTGGTCACATACATGTACATATATACAGTGAAATGTGTTCTCTGCATTTAACCCATCCTAGTATTAGGAGCAGTGGGCAGCTATTTATACAGCGTCCGGGGAGCAGTTAGGGTTAGGGTGTCTTCCTCAAGGACACCTCGACAGTTTTTGCTCGGAGGAGCCGGGGATCGAACCAGCAACCTTACGGTTGTGAGGCGACCGCTCTACCTCCTGAGCTATACTGCCGCCCTTCAGGAGCAGGTAGGGGTCAGACAGTACAGAGACAGGTCATTAAAGAGCAGGTAGGGGTCAGACAGTACAGAGACAGGTCATTAAGGAGCAGGTAGGGGTCAGACAGTACAGAGACAGGTCATTAAGGAGCAGGTAGGGGTCAGACAGTTCAGAGACAGGTCATTAAGGAGCAGGTAGGGGTCAGACAGTACAGAGACAGGTCATTCAGGAGCAGGTAGGGGTCAGACAGAACAGACAGGTCATTCAGGAGCAGGTAGGGGTCAGACAGAACAGACAGGTCATTAAGGAGCAGGTAGGGGTCAGACAGAACAGACAGGTCATTCAGGAGCAGGTAGGGGTCAGACAGTACAGAGACAGGTCATTCAGGAGCAGGTAGGGGTCAGACAGAACAGACAGGTCATTAAGGAGCAGGTAGGGGTCAGACAGAACAGACAGGTCATTCAAGAGCAGGTAGGGGTCAGACAGAACAGAGACAGGTCATTCAGGAGCAGGTAGGGGTCAGACAGAACAGAGACAGGTCATTCAGGAGCAGGTAGGGGTCAGACCAGCGGAGGCTCGTCAATTGATCCTCCCTAAAATTTCTGAGAAATAGAAACGTGCAAGAAAAACAAAATACACTTAACATTTAACAGATTAATCTGGAAAAATATTGATAATATTACTATTTTAACACTTCGAAGGCACAACAATCGTCTTGCTCAAGGACGATGCCTACAGGTAGACTGTGGACATTGTGGTTTGAACCCAGTAATCTATATCCCTAACCACCAGACGACCCTGTGTGTGAGAATAATAATGAATGTCAAAGATGTGTGTGTGGATGAATGGTTGAATGTGTGTGTGTGTGTGTGTGTGTGTGTGTGAGAGAGAATGTTCATCAATGTTAAAGGTGTAAACGTGTGTGTGAGAATGTTCATCAATGTTGAAGGTGTGTGTGTGTGTGTGTGAGAATGTTCATCAATGTTAAAGGTGCGTGTGTATGTGTGTGTATGTGTGTGTGTGTTTGAAAGTAAATTGAGCAGCGTGCTTCCAGCATTGCTGGTGAGGTGACATCTGCTGTCTCCTGGCATGTTGTCATAGCGATGCCGTTGTCGTGGCGCTGGCATTTCTATAGGTGCTGTCACGCATAGATTTCACTCTACTTAGTAGGAAAGGGTGACTGTATAGTGTGTGTGTGTGTGTGTGTGTGTGTGTGTGTGCAAATATGTGTGGGTTTATTGAATGTGTTTATGTTTGTGTGTAACTAACCCTGCAGAGCCTCATCTGGTGTTGAGGTGTATGTGTGTGTGTGTGTGTGTGTGTGTGTGTGTGTGTGTGTGTGCATGTGTGTGTGTGTGTGTGTGTGTCTACTTGTACCTTCAGGTTGTTGTTTCAGCTGAATTATGAATTGTCGGAGGTTAAAAGGTCAACATCTTCACAAGAAATCGCTTGGGGCCAGTGGGCTATTGCTAACAACATGCTAATGATACCAACAGGTTAATGATCAGAGCACCTTCTAGCTCTGTAGCTAGGTGACGCTAACCTATGCTAAAGCTAAAAGGGTGTTTATCATCAGAGTGACACATCGAGGCCAATTTAAATACCCAGCCAACAATGTGTCAACAATACAGTCATTTTTACTAAATTAGTTTTAGATACAGTGTGATGTATTATCATTATCAACCATAAGCAGCAGAGTTTTATCTATTATATGGTACAATTCAGGACTATGCTGCTGTCGTTCATGTCATAGGGAGCACTTAGCATATAGCTAATGCACTTAGATACGTGATTATAGATTTTACGCTGATGATTCTACTCCTGTGATTGGCTGCTATATTTGAATGTTGGCTGTAATCATAAATTGTAGCTGGTGTATTTAAAGATCTTATTGGCATCAAACACGTTGGAACAGCTTGCTTGTTGAAACCAGGATAAGATTAGGTGTACTTTATTAATCCCAGAGAGGAGAGGGGTAGAGAGAGGTAGAGAGAGGTAGAGAGAGAGAGAGAGAGAGAGAGAGAGAGAGAGAGAGAGAGAGAGAGAGAGAGAGAGAGAGAGGAGAGAGGGAGAGAGAGAGAGGGAGAGAGAGAGAGGGAGAGAGAGAGAGAGAGAGAGAGAGAGAGAGAGGTAGAGAGAGAGAGAGAGGGAGAGAGAGAGGGAGAGATACTATGGAGCAAGAAAGAAGAAAATAATAATGGCTGTCTATAAATGGTTGGAAGTACTGTAGCAGGGTCGTTTTTGGAATACAGCAACATTTTATGAGCATCGTATCAGTTTCACAGGGTGACCGCACGGATGCTTAACAGGACACACTATCAGCCTCCGTTGCAATTGGCATCGCCTGACGACAGCTTGTCAATGAATTAACCATGACCAGAGATGGGATGGAGAGCATGGGGAGGGGGGTGGGGGGGTGGATAAGGGGGGGTTGCCAGGTTACCATATCTACCACTGACGGGAAGAGTGGCTGTTAATCAAAC
>CM051012.1:6401797-6411797 GCA_027704905.1 Muraenolepis orangiensis | reverse complement strand
ATGCGGTAGGTGTGTGAGTGTGTAAGCTATGTGTGCGGTATGTGTGTGAGTGTGTTAGCTATGTGTTTGTTAGGTGTGTGAGTGTGTGTGTGTGTGTGTGTGTGTGTGTGTGTGTTAGGTATGTGTGCGGTAGGTGTGTGAGTGTGTAAGCTATGTGTGCGGTATGTGTGTGAGTATGTTAGCTATGTGTTTGTTAGGTGTGTGAGTGTGTGTGTGTGTGTGTGTGTTATGTATGTGTGCGGTAGGTGTGTGAGTGTGTAAGCTATGTGTGCGGTGAGTGTGTGTGTGTGTGTGTGTGTGTGTTAGGTATGTGTACGGTATGTGTGTGAGTGTGTTAGCTATGTGTTCGTTAGGTGTGTGAGTGTGTGTGTGTGTGTGTGTGTGTGTGTGTGTGTGTGTGTGTGTGTGTGTGTGTGTGTTAGGTATGTGTGCGGTATGTGTGTGAGTGTGTTAGCTATGTGTTCGTTAGGTGTGTGAGTGTGTGTGTGTGTGTGTGTGTGTGTGTGTGTGTGTGTGTGTGTGTGTGTGTGTGTGTGTTAGGTATGTGTGCGGTATGTGTGTGAGTGTGTTAGCTATGTGTTCGTTAGGTGCCTGTGTTAGTTAGGTATGTGTGTATCAGCTATGTGTGCGTTAGGTGTGTGTTTGTTAAGTTTGTGTGCGTTAGTTAGATATCTGTGTGTTAAGTATGTGTGTGTTAGGTTTGTGTATGTAAGTGTGTAGTGATGCTCTGGTAACCACATCAAAACGTCATTAAATGACCAATGTTGACCCCAAAAACATAAACATTATGTGTGTGTGTATGTGTGTACGTGTGCGTTTGTGTGTGAGTGAATGTGTATGTGAAAAGAGGCCTATTTTAATTGTTGCCATGGAAACTGAGTGCTGCTAGAGCTGTCCGGATTCAGGAAGAGCATCTCTTTTATTTCCCCCCCCCCCCTCCTCTCTCTCTCTCTCTCTCTTCTCGCTCTCTCTCTCTCTCTCTCTCTCTCTCTCTCTCTCTCTCTCTCTCTCTCTCTCTCTCTCTCTCTCTCTCTCTCTCTCTCTCTCTCTCTCTCTCTCTCTCTCTCTCTCTCTCTCTCTCTCTCTCTCTCTCTCTATTTCTATCTCCCACTCCCCCCCTATCGCTCTCTCTCTCTCTCTCTCTCTCTCTCTCTCTCTCTCTCTCTCTCTCTCTCTCTCTCTCTCTCTCTCTCTCTCACTCTCACTCTCACTCTCTCCTCTCCTCCTCTCTCTCGCTCTCTCTCCCTTTCTCCTCTCTCTCTCTCTCTCTCTCTCTCTCTCTCTCTCTCTCTCTCTCTCTCTCTCTCTCTCTCTCTCTCTCTCTCACTCTCACTCTCTCACTCTCACTCTCACTCTCTCCTCTCCTCCTCTCTCTCGCTCTCTCTCCCTTTCTCCTCACTCTCTCTCTCTCTCTCTCTCTCTCTCTCTCTCTCTCTCTCTCTCTCTCTCTCTCTCTCTCTCTCTCACTCTCACTCTCTCCTCTCCTCCTCTCTCTCGCTCTCTCTCCCTTTCTCCTCTCTCTCTCTCTCTCTCTCTCTCTCTCTCTCTCTCTCTCTCTCTCTCTCTCTCTCTCTCTCTCTCTCTCTCTCTCTCTCTCTCTCTCTCTCTCTCTCTTCATCTCTCTATCCCCCCCCCCTCTCTCTCTCTCTCTCTCTCTCTCTCTCTCTCTCTCTCTCTCTCTCTCTCTCTCTCTCCCCTCCTTTCTCTCGCCCCTCTCTCTTCAGCATGAACCTGTAATTAGAGTCAACGCAGCTCCGGCAATTAACCTCAACAAGTCCTTATGTCCTTATGTCCTTCCTTCTCTCCCTCCATCTCTCCCTCCTTCTCTCTCCTTCATTTCCTCCTCTGTCTTTCCTGCTTCTCTCCCTCAGCTCTATACCCTCTCTCCCTCCTTCACTCTCTCTCTCTCTCTCTCTCTCTCTCTCTCTCTCTCTCTCTCTCTCTCTCTCCTTCACTCTCTCTCTCTCTCTCTCTCTCTCTCTCTCTCTTCTCTCTCTCTCTCTCTCTCTCTCTCTCTCTCTTCTCTCTCTCTCTCTCTCTCTCTCTCTCTCTCTCTCTCTCTCTCTCTCTCTCTCTCTCTCTCTCTCTCTCTCTCTCTCACCTGACCCCATATATATATATATGTAATATATTGAAGTATTATATCATTTGTAATATATCATACAATATATACTACAGTATAATATATTTTAGACTATATACAATATATATTATACAATATATCATATTTAATATATATTCATAATGTATATCATATGATATTTCATCTAATATATATATATTAGATGAATATATATATTATATTAGATGATATATTATTAGATATATTCATTATATAAGGTTTTTCATAAATCTATTTTCATCATTTCATCAGTATATAATAAATACCATCTCTGTATATAATATATCATGTATTCACTAAATACAATCTCTGTACATAATATATAATGCATTTATAAATACAATATTTGTACAAAATCTATTATGCATTTAATAAATACCATCTCTTGATAAATACCTTTACATGAGTGCAAAACATTCCAAATACATCATTTATGTATTGTGTATTTACACTGTTAACACGCGAGCCAGTCTCCCTTATCTCCCTCCTCCTCCTCTCTCTCTCTCTCTCTCTCTCTCTCTCTCTCTCTCTCTCTCTCTCTCTCTCTCTCTCTCTCTCTCTCTCTCTCTCTCTCTCTCTCTCTCTCTCTCTCTCTCTCTCTCTCCAGCTATCTGTTCCTTAAGGACGATGTATCTTGATCACTCTGTCGCTCTGGATTAAAGCATCTGATAAATAGTCTGAATAGTAAACAAACTCTCTCCTCCTTCCTCCCCTCCAGGTTTCCCCCCCCCCCTCCTCCTCCTCCTCCTCCCCCTCCTCCACCTCCTCCTCCTCCTCCTCCTCCTCCCCCTCCTCCTCCTCCTCCTCCTCCGCTATGCCTGTCTGCACCTCGTCCCTGTGGCCAAACTCTCCAGCCTGGACCTCCTCCTCCCGCCGACGGCAGCGCTCGGCCCCGCCCTGCCCTCCTCCTCCTCCTCCTCCTATTGGCTGGCACTCCTGCTCCTCCTCTTCCTCCTCGGGTCTCCCCCTGCGCCTCCTGCTGCTCCTGCTCTGCCTGCTCCTCCTGGCCCCGCCCTGCGATGCCCGGAGGGACAAAAGTGGTGGGGGCGGGGCCACAGGGGGCGGAGTAACCATCCCCGGTGGGGGCGGGGGCCATTACCTGCCCTTCCCCCCTCCGCCCCCCCAACACCACCTCCCGTTACCCAACATGCTGCGGGGCCTGAGCATCGCCGTGCTGCTGGTGGGGAACTCTAGCGAGGTGGCGCTGTCCGGCCACGAGAAGGACGACTTCCTGCACCTGGCGCCCAACGTGGAGGTGCTCACCATGAACGAGACGGACCCCAAGAGCATCATCAAGAGCATCTGTGACCTGATGACGGCGCACTGGCTGCAGGGCGTGGTGTTCGGGGACGACACGGACCAGGAGGCCATCGCCCAGATCCTGGACTTCATCTCGGCCGAGACGCACATCCCCATCCTGGGCATCCGTGGGGGGTCCTCCATGATCATGGCCGCCAAGGTAACGAGGGCCGGCGAGGGCGCCGTCATCGCTTAGTCTTCAAGGTTGAAACCGACAAAAATCTCTCAAAAGTTGGACCATCGACGTCGCTTCTCCAAATCCGACGTCAGATGGTTTTAATTTTCAAGAGATTTTTGGGCGGGAAATGGAAGTGTAAGTGTGTGGCAGATGCTGCACTTTGTTCATATAGCTGGTATGAAGCGGTACCTCTACCTGCGCCCCTCGTAACAACGCTCACACCTCGGATGATCTCATCCTAATACTGTGACGTCATCGCCATGGCATCGCCATGACATCATGGTGGGGCTTTGGTATTCATCACAGCTCCCTGTGACGGGATGTGTGTGTGCATGAGTAGGTATGTGTGTGTGTGTGTGTGTGTGTGTGTGTGCATGTGTGTGGGTGTGTGTGTGTGTGTGTGTGCATGTGTGTGTGTGTGTGTGTGTGTGTGTGGGGGGGGGGGGGGCGTGTATGTGTGTGTGTGTGTGTGGATTTAGATGTGTGTTGTTGTTGTTGTTGTATTGAGTTAGTCATGTGTGTTTGCATGTGTGTGTGTGCGTGTGCGTGCGTGTATGTGTGTGTGTGGGTGTGTGCATGTTTGAAGCATGAGATTAATACAGTGATGGAGTAGACTTTAGATTTCCCATGATGCTCTGTCTGTGTCTTTTATCGACCAAGCAAGTGGAACAGCAACCGAGACCCCACTGTCAACCATTAGAGACAGACAGGCAGACAGACAGGCAGACAGACCAGTGTGTTTGGTTTGTGGAGTGTAGAAGTTGAGGAGGGTGGAGCCTCACAGAACAGCATGAGCTGAAAGACGGATAGAGGACAAGAGAGAGAGAGAGAGCAAGATAGAGAGAGAGAGAGAGAGAGAGAGAGAGAGAGAGAGAGAGAGAGAGAGAGAGAGAGAGAGAGAGAGAGAGAGAGAGAGAGAGAGAGAGAGAGAGAGAGAGAGAGAGAGAGAGAGAGAGCGTTATTGTGAAATGCTTGAGCATATTCTCTGGTTATCTTTACTTCATTCACAATCCTTTTTGTGAACAGATAAGAAATACAGGTTTTATCACACACACACACTTACACTTACACTTACACTACACACACACACACACACACACACACACACACACACACACACACACACACACACACACACACACACACACACACACACACACACACACACACACACACACACACACACACACACACACACACACTAGTGTGTGATGCAGGGTTTCTCACCCGCTTATTCCTGTTACTGCACTCAACCACTACTCAAACCCTCATTTGTAAAGGCAAGAAAAATGACATGTGCCATTTGCTATTTTTCTAAGGCTAAATAATAGTGTAAATGAAGGAGGCTTTTCCTCAGAAGATGAAACCATAGTCATGAAATTTGTAACATGTATGTCTAATGTTAGGCTATTTTATTATTAGTTAAGATGGCTGAGTGAGTTGAGGCCAATAGCTTTGTGTGTTGCTGCATTGTGTGTGTGTGTGTGTGTTTGTGTGTTTGTGTGTGTGTGTGTGTGTGTGTGTGTGTGTGTGTGTGTGTTGCTGAAAACTACAGTTGCTTAACGACAGTTATTAATACATTGGTTTCACATGAAGGAGATTTGCAGGCCACCATCATTTCGAGCTGTTATTTAATCAGAGAATTTGCCTAAGTTGTTGCCAACCTTTTCAGCGAGCACGTGAGAGAGCGGCCTGTTATCCGCATTTATTCTGATTAATGAACCACACAACATAGTCAGTGTCAGTTTGACTTTATAGCATAATAGGATTTATTTTATTTAGGTGAAACACTAGACTGAAATACGAAAAAAATAAAGAGCCGTTTGCATGTAAACATAAAGACCCAGGCTCCAATAAAACACATATCTTATCGTTAAATAAATGAGAATATAATGTGCATGTAAGGTGACATAATGAAGTCTATCCAACGAGGACCACAAATAACAACAAGATAAACCGAAAACGACAAGGTAGGATTTGATCGGACAGACTATAATGGCCTTAACGGATAGGCCATGCGATGCCGAACCTGAACAAAAATAATTAGGAACGGCGTAAGAAAAAGCTGATGGCAATGAATGAAGAAGCAGATTTGAACTAAACCCACCGGCAGATCACCAGCATGTTGGAATTACAGGAAAAAGGCTGATCCACATCCGCCGACACCCACGCTTATAGTCGGATCACACAGGCCTCCATACATGCATCTCTAGCACGCACACACACACACACACACACACACACACACACACACACACACACACACACACACACACACACACACACACACATGCATGCACACACACACAGGGGAAGTGTTACCTTTTGAGAACAGAGAGGGAGGGAGGTGTGTGTGGGGGATGTGCAGAGGACAAGCTGTGTGTGTGGGATGCTGTTACCGTGACAACATGTGTGTCGCTCCATGCTGCTAACCTTCTTCCTGTCTGGCAGGGTGCTAACCTGTTGTCTATTGACAAGCGTTTGCAAGAATTTGCTGTTAGCTGTTAGCCTAGCCTGGAGCTGTGTGTGTGTGTGTGTGTGTCAGTGTGTCTGTGAGTGTGTAAGGTCACCTGAGCTGTTTGGCTCGGCCTCTGTTCCGTTACCTCTCAACACAAACAGACAGACTGAGAGGTAGACAGACAGAGAGAGAGACAGAGAGAGAGACAGACAGACAGACAGACAGACAGACAGACAGACAGACAGACAGACAGACAGACAGACAGACAGACAGACAGACAGACAGACAGACAGACAGACAAAGTTAACAAGCAAACAAACAATGAAAGAGAGTTGTTATTGAGGGTTGTTAATAATAATATTGCCCCTTTAGTTTCCTGTCACCTTCCTGTGGGACAGACGCTGTCCTCCGGTGTCCTACAGACAGTCCTACAGACCTCTGGACCACATGACAGACACACACTCACAATTAGACCAGACTTGTTAACTACAACAGAACTAATGGAGAGGGAGAAGGTGTGAGAGGAGGTGAGGGGTAGTGGAAGGGGGATGAGAGATGAAGGGAGGAAGGGAGGAAGGGAGGAAGGGAGGAAGGGAGGACGGGAGAGTGAAGGACAAGTGAGAGAAGAGAGAGAGGCAGTAGAGAGAGGGAGAAATGGAGAAAGAGATTTAGGAGGAAGAGAGAGGTAGAGAGGAGGGAATGTGGAGAGAGAGAGAGAGAGAAGGAGGGATAGAGGGAGGAAGAGAGGAAGGGAGTGAGAGGGAAAGAGAAGTAATTATTATTTTTATAAGGCAATATTTATATGAACATTCATGGATACATTCTGATCTGTCTGCTCATTCAGTGGCTCGGATAACCCTGTTTCCCTCCAATTTGAATTTCTTTATCGGCATTTATAATATAACAATATAATATAAAAATGGTTAAATGATGCTGAGAATAATAACACAAATGAATGAATATACACACAACCTTATCAATGCACCAGCTTACATTTAATTATTATGTATGTACTTTATCTCCCCCTTTGTCTCTCTCTCTCTTTCTCTCTCTCTCTCTCTCTCTCTCTCTCTCTCTCTCTCTCTCTCTCTCTCTCTCTCTCTCTCTCTCTCTCTCTCTCTCTCTCTCTCTCTCTCTCTCTCTCTCTCTCTCTCTCTCTCTGTTTTTCTCTCTCTTAACCTTTCTCTCCCTCCCTCCCTCCCTCCCTCCCTCCTCTCCCCTTTGTTCTGGCCTGGTTTAGAACTGACATCTCACTGTGTGTCCTGCTTTTCTTGGGGGAGAGATGGAGAGAGAGAGAGAGAGCAAGAGATGGAGAGACAGAGAGAGAGAGAGAGATAGATAGAGAGAGAGATCTGGGGGGAGGGTGGGGGGGGGGGGGGTCGGGGGAGGTGGAGATGGGGGCGAGCCCTAAATTTAAATGTCCTATTTTCTTATTTTCCAGATCATCTGATATATGCTCAGCCCATTTAAACCGCACACTTTTAACTCGGCCGATAACTCCATCCCTCCACAACCCCAAGTCTCTCTTTCTCTCTCTTTCTCCCCCGTCTCTCTTTCTCTCTCTTTCTCCCCCGTCTCTCTTTCTCTCTCTTTCTCCCCCGTCTCTCTTTCTCTCTCTTTCTCCCCCGTCTCTCTTTCTCTCTCTTTCTCCCCCGTCTCCTGCCCCTCTCTCCTCGTCCACATCTTCTCTCTCCTGCCATTCCACCATCTTTCAGCTATCCTATCATCCATCCGTCCTCCGGCACAACACTGTTCTTTCTGTTCCTATTTGATCCCTCTCCTCTCTCCTCTCCCCTCTCTCCTCTCTCCTCTCTACACTTTCCTCTCTCCTCATCTCCTCTCCTCTCTCCTCTCCCCTCTCCCCTCTCTCCTCTATCCTCTCTCCTCTATCCTCTCTCCTCTTTCCTCTCTGCTCTCTGCTCTCTCCTCTCTCCTCTCCCCTTTCCTCTCCCCTCTCCCCTCTCTCCTCTCCTCTCTCCTCTCTCCTCTCCTCTGTCCTATCTCCTCTCTCATCCCCTTTCCTCTCCCCTCTCTCCCCTCTTCTCTCCTCTCCCCTCTCTCCTCTCTCCTCTCCCCTCTCTCCACTTTTCTCTCTCATCTCCTCTCCTCTCTCCTCTCTCCCCTCTCCCCTTTCCTCTCTCCTCTCTCCTCTCTCCTCTCTCCTCTCTCCTCTCTCCTCTCTCCTCTCTCCTCTCTCCTCTCTCCTCTCCCCTCTCTCCTCTCCCCTCTCCCCTCTCTCCTCTCTCCTCTCTCCTCTCTCCTCTCTCCTCACTCCTCTCTCCTCTCTCATCTCCTCTCCTCTCTCCTCTCTCCTCTCTCCTCTCCCTCTCTCCTCTCTCCTCTCTCCTCACTCCTCTCTCCTCTCTCATCTCCTCTCCTCTCTCTTCTCTCCTCTCCTCTCTCCTCTCTCCTCTCTCCTCCCCTCTCTCCTCTTTCCTCTTCTCCTCCTCTCCTCTTTCCTCACTCATTTTTCCTCTCTGCTCCTCTCCTCTCCTCTCCCCTCTCTCCTCTCTCCTCTCTCCTCTCGCCTCTCTCACTTTCTGTCTATGGGTCTATAGGTCTATCTATAGGTCTATGGATCTATAGGTCTATAGGTATATAGGTCTATGGGTCTATAGGTATATAGGTCTATCTATAGGTGTATTGGTCTATCTATAGGTCTATAGGTCTATCTATAGGTATATGAGTCTATGGATCTATACGTCTATAGGTCTATGGGTCTATAGGTTTATGGGTCTATAGGTCTATAGGTCTATAGGTCTATGGGTCTATAGGTCTATAGGTCTATGGGTCTATAGGTATATAGGTCTATGGGTCTATGGGTCTATAGGTCTATAGGTCTATGGGTCTATAGGTCTATCTATAGGTCTATGGGTCTATAGGTCTATAGGTCTATAGGTCTATGGGTCTATAGGTCTATCGGTCTATAGGTCTATGGGTCTATAGGTCTATAGGTCTATGGGTCTATAGGTCTATCTATAGGTCTATATGTATATGGGCCTATAGGTCTATGGGTCTATAGGTCTATCTATAGGTCTATATGTCTATGGGTCTATAGGTATATAGGTCTATGGGTCTATGGATCTATAGGTCTATAGGTCTATAGGTCTATAGGTCTATCGGTCTATCGGTCGATGGGTCTATGGTTACGGTTTGGTTTTGGTTCCTTGATTCTCATCTCTACTCCACGCCAGGCATTCATGCATATCCTGGTCGCCTAGCAACCACATGCGCCCGTGTGCTTGCAGTCACCAGCAGCAGACGCATCCCGCAATGTGGCATCAGAGAGAGAGAGAGTTGGAGAGAGATAAAGGGAGAGGAAGGGAGATAAAAGAGTGAGAGATGGGAAGAGAGTTGAGAAGATATGGAGAGATGGGTTGAGAGAGAGAGAGAGTTGGAGGGGAATGAAGGGAGGTAAAGGAGTGAGAGATGGGAAGGAGAGGGGGAGAGTGCGTTAGATGGACAGAGGGAACGTCCAAGACAGAGGATGAGATAGAGTGGTGGAGGGTGATAAAGAGACAGGTGGAGAGAGGGAGATAAAGACACAGCGGGGGGGAGATAAATATATCAAAACAAGGGCTCCTTAGTTGCTGTCCACGCAGCCCTGCTGTCCCTCCCAGATGACCCCTCCCTCCCCGCGACCACGCGCTCCTCCATTCACACAACCTAAGCCCCTCCCCTCGCAAGCTCCTCCCACTCCTAACCCCCATGTACTCCTCTTCCTCTCCTCTTCCTCTCCTCTTCCTCTCCTCTTCCTCTCCTCCTCCTCCTCTCCTCCTCCTCTCCTCTTCCTCTCCTCCACATCTCCTTTCCACTCCTCCTCTCTCTCTCACTCACACACACACACACACACACACACACACACACACACACACACACACACACACACACACACACACACACACACACACACACACACACACACACACACACACACACACCT
>CM051012.1:6389297-6394297 GCA_027704905.1 Muraenolepis orangiensis | reverse complement strand
AGAGGAGGGGAGGAGAGAAGAGGAGAGGAGAGGAAGGAGGGGAGAGGAGGGAGGGGGGAGAGGAGGGACGGGGGGAGAGGAGAGGAGAGGAAGGAGAGGAGAGGAGAGGAAAGAAAGACAGAGGGGGTGAGGAGAGGAAGGAGAGGAGGGAGGGGGGGAGAGGAGAGGAAGGAGAGGAAGGAGAGGAGGGGAGGAGAGGAGAGGAAAGAAAGGACAGAGAGGGTGAAGAGAGGAGAGGAGGGTGAAAAAAGGAGATTAAGGAGAGGAGGGAGTGAGTGAGGAAAGGAGAGGAAGGAGAGGAGGGAGGGGGTGAGGAGAGGAGAGGAAGGAAAGGACAGAGGGGGTGAGGAGAGGAGAGGAGGGAGAGGAGGGAGGGGGTGAGGAGAGTAGAGGAAGGAGAGGAGGGGGGGAGAGGAGAGGAAGGAAAGGACAGAGGGGGTGAGGAGAGGAGGGAGGGGGTGAGGAAAGTGAGATGGGAGGAGAGGAAGGAGGAAGTAGAGGATAGTGAGATGGAATGAGAGGAGGGAGGAGAGGAGAGGAGAGTGAGATGGGAGGAGAAGAGGGAGGGAGGAGAGGAGAGTGAGATGGGAGGAGAGGAGAGGAGAGGAGAGGAGGGAGGGAGGGCAGGAGAGTGAGATGGGAGGAGAGGAGAGTGAGATGGGAGGAGAGGAGAGTGAGATGGGAGGAGAAGAGGGAGGGAGGAGAGGAGAGTGAGATGGGAGGAGAGGAGAGGAGGGAGGGAGGGCAGGAGAGTGAGATGGGAGGAGAGGAGAGGAGGGAGGGAGGAGAGGAGAGTGAGATGGGAGGAGAGGAGAGGAGGGAGGGAGGGCAGGAGAGTGAGATGGGAGGAGAGGAGAGTGAGATGGGAGGAGAGGAGAGTGAGATGGGAGGAGAAGAGGGAGGGAGGAGAGGAGAGTGAGATGGGAGGAGAGGAGGGAGGGGGTAGAGGAGAGTGAGATGGAAGGAGAGGAGGGAGGGAGGAGAGTGAGATGGGAGGAGAGGAGGGAGGGAGGAGAGGAGAGGAGAGAGAGGAGGGCAGGAGAGTGAGATGTGAGGAGAGGAGGGAGGAATTTAGAGTGCAGGGGGGGATAACACAGAGTCTGGAGATTCAATTATAACTGTACCTTGGCAGTAATTACACTGGAATGAATGGGCGAGCATAGCGAGAGAGGAGACATATAGAGATGAATGGGGAGAGAGAGAGAGAGAGAGAGAGAGAGAGAGAGAGAGAGAGAGAGAGAGAGAGAGAGAGGAGAGAGAGAGAGAGAGATGGGGGGGCGGTTAGAAAGATGAATTAAGAGCGAGAGTGAGGGGAAGTGAGATGAATGGAGAGTGAGAAACGGAGAGATGAATATACCTACATATATTGTTTAGGCAAAGCAGGGTTAGGAGGATGGTGTGTGTGTGTGTGTGTGTGTGTGTGTGTGTGTGTGTGTGTGTGTGTGTGTGTGTGTGTGCGCTTGGTAATATATTTACTCTCACACACAGTTGTGGATTAGTGGAACAAAAGTTGCCACACACGCTGCAGCCGCTAACTGCTAACCGCAACACGCGACCAATGCTACACGCTAAGGCACTACGCACTTGGCACACATGACTTTAGCAAAATACGGTACACGTCATTTATTCAGTTAGAGCTAACTTAACCCTGGGTGCCAAGCCATACAATCAAAAGCCATCGTCATTGTGATTGTCATCGTCATTGTCATCATAATCATCATCTTTATCATCTTCTTCATCATCATCATCTTTATCACCATCATCATTATTGTCATTGTCATCATCATCATCGTCATTATTGTCATTGTCATTGTCATTGTCATTATCATTGTTATTGTCATCATCATCATCGTCATCATCATCATCATCATCATCGTCATTGTGATCATCATCATCATCACAATCCTGAATTCATTTCCTGTGTCATTTGCGATACATACATACAGAATATAGAGGCGCTAGCTGTGTGCTAGCTACACACTACATCTGCCTGTTGCATGCAAGCGATGCGCTACATCTTATCCACATGTTACGTCTCTGCTATGTGTTACGTCTTAGCAATGTGTTCTGTCTTAGCTATGTGTTACGTCTTAGCTATGTGTTACGTCTTAGCTATGTGTTACGTCTCTGCTATGTGTTATGTCTTAGCTATGTGTTCTGTCTTAGCTATGTGTTACGTCTTAGCTATGTTGTCTGTCTCAGCTATGTGTTACGTCTTAGCTATGTTGTCTGTCTTAGCTGTGTGTTACGTCTTAGCTATGTTGTCTGTCTTAGCTATGTGTTACATCTTAGCTATGTGTTACGTCTTAGCTATGTGTTACGTCTTAGCTATGTTGTCTGTCTTAGCTTTGTGTTACGTCTTAGCTATGTTGTCTGTCTTAGCTATGTGTTACATCTTAGCTATGTGTTACGTCTTAGCTATGTTGTCTGTCTTAGCTATGTGTTACGTCTTAGCTATGTTGTCTGTCTTAGCTATGTGTTACGTCTTAGCTATGTTGTCTGTCTTAGCTATGTGTTATGTCTCAGCTATGTGTTACGTCTTAGCTATGTGTTACGTCTTAGCTATGTTGTCTGTCTTAGCTATGTGTTATGTCTCAGCTATGTGTTACGTCTTAGCTATGTGTTACGTCTTAGCTATGTTGTCTGTCTTAGCAATGTGTTTGGTCTCTGCTATGTGTTATGTCTTAAGCCTTAAGTCACACATTCAGGATTTTTACTGCCGTCCTTGATAGGACCATTTCCGAAAAAGATTTGTCAAAAGTCTGATGAAGATCCTGTGATTCGTGGCGGGAAATTCACAAATTTGTAAAAACATTCATTTAATCACGACAACAATCAGATATTGTTCAGGAAGCGTTCCGATTCGGCCGTTTCCAACCAAATTCGTCCCGATTCTCCTGTTCTCAATCCGAATCTGATCCGATTTGTATCTTCCGCATGGTAAAAAGCCACCCAATCGGTCCCGACAGCGCCCTGATTCTGGGACTACTGCGTTCAGACAATGATCATTCAGATCACTGAGGATAGTCATCCGACTTTTTCATTTTTCGTGTCGTAGCGTCTGATCTCAAACGGGAGCCGATATCGGCACTATGTGAACGCCGCATTAGCTATGTGTTACGTCTAAGCTATGCGCTACATGCTAGCCTAGTGGTCCTGCCCCATCAGGTAGATATGGTAACAATGAGAGAGAGAGAGAGACAGAGAGAGAGAGAGAGAGAGAGAGAGAGAGAGAGAGAGAGAGAGAGAGAGAGAGAGAGAGAGAGAGGAGAGAGAGAGAGAGAGAGAGAGAGAGAGAGAGAGAGAGAGAGAGAGAGAGAGAGAGAGAGAGGGAATGACAGCTGGGGCAGTTAATGAGCACACACACACATTGACAGAAATGGGTGACACTGTGTTCGATTGTTGGGATCAGAATCTCTCCTTTCCTGTCAGAGTATCCTCTGCTCAAACAACTATATGCGGCTATCTGCCTTCTGGACGCTTCTCGACGCTTCGCTCCGTCTGGCCAATAGGAGCGGCGAGCGAGGTTTTGGTTTCCGTTGTGGTGACGTCACCGCCCTCGTTTCTAAGTCGTCACCGAACGTTCCAGATTCGTCTGGAATATTCGGGAATATTAAATAATGTCCGGGAATATTGAGGGGAATTTAGGCGTGTTCTATGCTGTGATTTAGCTTAACATTTTAGCGGAATTTAACTCCTTAAGTTTAACGTGTGTGTGTGTGTGTGTGTGTGTGTGTGTGTGTGTGTGTGTGTGTGTGTGTGTGTGTGTGTGTGTGTGTGTGTGTGTGTGTGTGTGTGTGTGTGTGTGTGTGTGTGTGTGTGCACTTGTCTTTATAACAAACGAGGACAACTTTAGGATAACATACTTCAATATCAGGACTCCCAGCATCCATTTAAACTATCCCCCTCCCGTTAAGCTAACGTTAGCTAGTTATGAATGCCGGATACTATCATATAACTACTTACTAGAATATTTTCTATCATTAATATCACTACGTTTGTTTTTGTTTCCATTTATGACAGCTGGGAAGGTGTGAAGCAAGTGGACAGACAGGTGACGAAGTACTGGAGTGACTCCTGCGTCCAGGCTGAGCCAGTAGCTCTGAGAGACTGAGACTGGGCTGTGATGAAATACTATATTCACAACAGAGTCGTAGCATTAAAAAGGAAGATGAATAGATAGAACTAGAGCATGCTAACTGTGGCTCAGCTACAATTATATTTCAGTTTAAACTAAAATAATCAATTTGAGTGGGTGCTTCTTGCAACAGGTCCCATGTATGGTAACTTGCATTAATGTGAATGTGATGTCAACTCTTGACTTTATTTTGACTGGTTAGCTGAACATACTGTGCACTGGCATATGTCATATAAGCTGGAAGCTTTAATAGAAGGTACATTTATAAAGTTAAACGTCTTTAAATATTAAAAAAGTTATTTTACATTTTTACACAATTTGAGATGCCCTTTTTAATTGTACCAATTGGTAGTTAGGTTCTAAGTGGACTAAGAATGATTTTTAGTTTTTACTCTTAGCTATTAGTCATAATTGGGGACTGGAAAGCACAACTCGCATATTTAGCAATTAAAAGTAAGAAAGGCATTAAGTGTTCCATCCTTTTTATCACATGAACGTTTACCACAAAATTCACAAGTAGACTGACCACATGAGCAATGTCCCTTTATAAGTAAGCTTTTTCAAATCTCTGAACAGCTCAGTTTTACTATGTTGTATAAACATGAATATCTATAAGCATTTTTTAAATTTAACGCTTGTGTCACATAACTTTGCATTAACTTAAAAGCATTTGAACCATCATTCAACCATATTTCATTGCTAACCAAAATAAACCTAAAAATAAAGCCAGTGATTCAAGCTATCAGCAATGTCAGAACAAGGACAGATCTTCTAGTGCCACCTATATAACATATTCAAAATGTCTGTAATATTATCAGGCAATCATTCACCTGAACATTGTTATAACTATGAATTCACATGA
>CM051012.1:6383157-6388297 GCA_027704905.1 Muraenolepis orangiensis | reverse complement strand
CATATTTTCCCGGAGTGAATTTTACAAAAAATAACTTTGAAAGAAAGGCAGAGTTTTCGACAGAAAATTATTCTTTAGGATTCAAAAACGTAGGATTGAATGAAAGTGGACGTTACCAAGCAATGCGTTTTTCTACCCTCCATCTACTGTCAGTTAAGCCCTGTTACTGAAGATATTTATGCTCAGGTTGAGCAGCCCAGAAGTTCTTAGAAGGTTGCCGGTTCAATCCCTGCTACAACTTGTCAAGTTGTCCATCGGTGGTGCATGTTTTCTGCTTTAGATGTTCTACTAACTGTTACACCGAGCCCTGGCAGCACCTCACCCCCACCCTCATCCACCTCCACGGGCTAAGGATTAAGTTCTTCATCAAATAGGAAACGCTCCTCCTCACCTCCAAGTCTCTCCATGCCCTCACCCAGACCTCCTCCACCCCTATACCCCCCAGTACCTAACAGACCTCCTCCACCCCTATACCCCTTCAGTACTTAACAGACCTCCTCCACCCCTATACCCCTTCAGTACCTAACAGACCTCCTCCACCCCTATACCCCTTCAGTACTTAACAGACATCCTCCACCCCTATACCCCTTCAGTACCTAACAGACCTGCTCCACCCCTATATCCTTCCCTAGTCTGTGGTCCTCAGACCCAGGCCTGCTCTCCACCCTCATCCCAACTGATGGAGACAGAGTGTTCTGTGGCCTCCACCCTCTGGAACTCTCCTCCTGGAGAGATCCTCAACTCGGCCTCTCTGGACACTTTCATAAGAACCCTCAAAACTCATCTGTTCACCATGACCTTTGACCTCTAACCCATCCCTTTGCCATGACCTTTGACCTCTAACCCATCCCTTTGCCCTCCTTTCACTGCTACTTATTTTCTTTACTTTATTTATATTTGTATTTCCTTAGCTCTTTGCTTGTTTGTATTGTTTTGATTTTTACTCCTCTGTAAAGCAGCCTTGGGTCCCTTGAAAAGCTCTATATGAATTAAAGTTATTATTATTATACTGTTTTTTGTACTGTCACACACACACACACACACACACACACACACACACACACACACCTGATGTTGGTATTAATGTTGAGTGGAGCTGAGTGTTCTCCTCCTCCTGAACTCAGCTCCTGACTGAGGGACCAGCACGGTGTCCCACCGCCTAGTCCACACCGCTTGACCGCTCCTCGCTATCGGACAGCCGCACTTCACTTCATGTGTGGATGTTTTACCCCTTAATGGTTTTATTATTATTATTTATTAATGTTTTTATTGAAGTCAAAGAGTGGTACGATGTTCCAATCAAAGCAGCCCTCCTCCCCACCTTCTAATGTTCTTCATATCCCAGGTAAGGCCCTGGATTGAGTCAGCAGGTGGTCCTTTACAAACGCACTTCAGAGGCTTTCTTTACTAATTTAATGTTGTTTATTGTCACAGAAAAGGTTGAACAAAAAGGCTTGATAATTCCAATACAACTCCAAGAAAAACTAAAGGTTTAAAGGTACTAAAGTGAACTAAAGTGCTTAAAGTGGTCAAAGGTTGTATGCGACCAGGCCTCTGAATCCCCATAGAGTCTAATGGCCCCCAGCTGGGCTCTCTCCCCGTGACGTTTACAGGTCATTGATCTAACGGAAGCATACATATAACTATCATCTAGAATGACTTTATACTATATTAACTAACATGCACATCCGAACATGTAAATACATATCAAGTTTAAACAAGGAATACATTAGATTCATATTCAATGGCATAAAGAATAAACACCAAGCAGAATTAACACATAGCGGCTACAACAGGGGAGACATTGAACAAATACATTTAGATTACATTTAGGTAAGGTCTTCATGTTCACACATTGTATTTTACCAACCAGTGAGAGGGAAATGATTCATCTCTGAAAGTCAAGAGGTGTCAAATGTGCCTTAAAAAGTAAATCCAGATTGCGGGTTATATTAATTCCAAGATATTTGAATCCAGATTAGTCCGAGTGAAAGGTAAACTAGTTTTCTGGAGCCGGATAGCAGAGGCGTTGACAGGGAAGCCCTCGCTTTACTGAATGTTAAGTTTGTAGTCTGAAATAGAGCCAACGTTTATAGACAGGACCGCTGGGAAGCGACCCCCGTGTTCGTAGTAGTTGTTGCTCTGTTGTGATTCCTCATCACACCACTCTCCTCTCCAGCCACGCTCCTCTGCCTCCCCCTGGTGTCCACCTGGGGTTACTAGACCCAGGAGAACACCGTCACAGAAGACCGCAGTCACGTCCCGCCCACCTGTTCCCTATTCCTAATCAGGCTCCTTCTTAGACCCCGCTCTCCTGTCACTCGTTGACAGAACTGACCTCCTCCACCCTATACCCCCCAGTACCTAACAGACATGGTGGCCAAGAATGGGACCGAGTGGGAGTTCCACCCAGTGAAGCTTTTGAAAAGAGCGCTCACCAACCTCAGAGACGCAACAGAGTCGCTCACGTGGGTAGAACTTCAAACCCTGGTCTACCAGGCGGCCAACCTGACAAATCAACGCCCTATTGACGCTAGAGCCCAAGGCCAAGAGGATGTAGTCGAGTATTTAACGCCTAACTCCCTCATCCTGGGCCGTGCCTCCGTTGTAGGTGATACAAGTGGACTCGACCTGTGCACCCATCCCTGGCGCCGACTGAGAGCAATTCAACTCGGGGTGGACAGATTCTGGGCAAAGTGGAGTGAGCTAGCTGGCCTGAATCTGTTTGTCCACAACAAATGGCATCGGACAGAGCGGAATGTCAAGGTCGGTGATCTTGTCTGGATGGCCAGTTCCGTCTGGGAAGAATCTTGTCAGTATACCCAGACAGAAAAGGGATCGTCAGGGACGCTGATATCAAGACGTGCCGGCCTCATCGTCTCACCTGCAGGTGGACAGAAGAAGAGGAGCCCTCCACTGCCCACGACCGTCATCAGGAGAGACGTAAGAAGATTGGTGGTCCTCCTCCCCGTGGAGGACCAAACTCCTCTGCCTGAGCCGCCCTGATGCAGTTCCCTGCCCACACCCCTTGCCCAGTTCATCGCCCAAGCCCCTGGATCCGGTCACTACCCCTAACCCCCCCTCTCGGCTGGTTGGTGTACGCCGTGCGCTACCACCATGCCCCACACTCCGCACATACATGAAGACTTAGAGCATTCATACCCCATGCCCCATCGATCTTGGCACCACACACACCTGCCAAGAGACGTGGCTGACTTTGGACTATGCTTGCTCGTCTACTACACACACAAAGAAGGGTGCCGTTAAGAGGGGTCAATCTCTGATGTGAAGTAAGTCTCTGATCAAGCCAAGCGATCAGGAACTTAAGTGGGAGGTGTCGAACTCTTTAGGAGCAAAGAGAGCCAAATGTATTTTATTGACTCAAAATTACATGTATTATTTATCCAAAACAAATGGTATAATTTAAATGCCCCCTAAATCATAAAATGTACTCCTTGCAACTATTTTCAATGTTAAATTGAAATTAAATGAACTTTAGGAGTAAAGAAATAATAATTTATATCAGGCATCTACGCGGGCAGCACGTCAGGGCTTGACTGGTTTACCGTCTGGCATCTATGTGGGCAGCCCCAGAGGACTTAAATTGAAACCCCAGCTCATTCAGGTGGTGCATTTTGCTCAGGGAGTTGGCTGCATTCAGACCAGGAACGTGATAGCCCAATGGTATGTTTACATTCGCCTTCCCTGCTTGCTTTATGTGTTTTGCTTGCTTTATGTTCATGTGCTTTGCTTATGTTAGCTGTTAGCTCCCTAGCATCTTAGCTAGCATGTTAGCATGTTAGCTCTGCTCAGCATGGAATGTTTGTAACGGTGCACCCTGGGAAATGGTGTTCCTGTGGTCTGTAGTGTATACGTGGGCTGTAGGCCTGCAATGTTTGACATTACAATAGTTTGAATATATTGTTTGAACATTTTGATGCATGACATTCATCACATGGTTAAGTTTAAAGAATAATGTTGATTATTGGTAAATGCTGAATGAATGTTCTTAATGGAAATGCATTTGGTAATTGTTTATTTGAATGAACTGATATTATTATAGGCTAAATGTATTAATGTTAATTATAATTAATGATATTATTATAGCCTATGTTGATGTTGAAACATTTCCTTTCATACCATTTCAGGTTTATAACCTGCTATTGTGACAACCATTTGTCAACCAAATAAACGACAAACTGAGGTCAAAGAAAAGTCAGTTATATCCTTCCTTGATCACGTTGCCTGAGCCCTTCAAGTGGCTCTCTGTCTGTCTGTCTGTCTGTCTGTCTCTGTCTGTCTGTGAGCCCTTCAAGTGGGGAAAACAAAACAAACTTGACACCAACCTTCCTTTCCTTTTTTTTTTATCTCAAGTGATCTTAACGGATCATAGCTTACTGTCAAAGCTCCAACATAAGGGCTGGTGTTTCCAACCACAGTTTGACTCTTCCTCAACGGGTTGAGGTTCACATGAGGTGAATACTCACTGTCTGCACAAGTCATACTTATACTTAGATTAGAATGAACTTTGTTCTAATAAAGTCATACATGTAGAGATCTGTGTGTTTCTCAGTACATGTTTGATAGGGCCTAATGATGATGTTGGCCTTCCACGAATGCTATCACTATCCTCCTTGCTTTTCATATTACATTTTACACATTAAGTGGCGGTGTTTGCCATATTATGTACTTATGTACCTCTCCCATACACATAAAATGCTCTCGTGAAATGTGAAATGCTGTCACGTTCTACTAAAAGTCCTGTACCATATCCCTCTGAGCTGCAGTAGTAGTAGTTTAATGGGAATGGATTGTCAGCAGCATGTGAACTCAGGCTCAGCAGCGTGTGAGAGAAGAACGACCAAAGTGAGGAACTACTTGAAGCATCTGGTGCTCTGACTCCAAAACAATACAAGGATTGTTTCTGTATAGCTTATCTTACTTTCCAGGTTCAGTTGTTTGTACTGACAGATAATAAAGAATAAAGAACAGCCTAGTGCATGGGACCAGAGAGACTCTATGTTCCCAACGCTATGAACCCAGAACCCTTGTAATGTCTACAAGGGGTTCTAGTGAGTTGTGGAGTTAGACATCATAAGACAACACTATCACAAGGCCACTATTAACGATTATAGAGGCA
>CM051012.1:6378157-6380657 GCA_027704905.1 Muraenolepis orangiensis | reverse complement strand
TATCCAGAGAGACAGTGCAGTGAATTCAGATAAATGTCATTAAGGAGCAGGTAGGAGTTCATCTCGCTCTGGGTTGACTACACTGCCCTACAAAGGCAAACCTGTGGATTTATGTTTTATGTTATAACAAAGTACGTATCTTGCTTCAATCTTGCTCTCTTTTTGAAACACAAAGATTGCAGTAACTACCAATTGCAGTAACTGCTAAATCGGACTACAAACGGACGCAGACTTGCTTCTGTGTACGTCGCAGATGAAGTGATGGAGATGAAGATGTTTGTAGGAAGAGGATAATGTTGATGAAGATAAGGTTGTTAATACGTGTTCATGGTTTAACTTACTTGAAGTGGATTGTCCAACCCAAATAATCCAAATAATACCTCTGGTTTGTTTTCTGTTGTCCTTTTTAATCTCATACTCTGACTGAATGTCCGAGCTCTCTCCGAGTGTGTGTGTGGTGATGGCATATGACATATTCACATAGACACCACATTGACTGATTCGGCTAGTTGCAAATTCCTCATTGATTCATTGTGTATTAATGGCATTCCCACTGATCTACTTGCAGCGCAATTGGCTGGACAGTCTTGAAAGTAAAAAGCCATTTTTCTCAGTTCCACTGTTGATGCAGATACAGTCGGCCTTTGTAGGGCAGTACAGGTGGACTATGGACGTTGGGGTTCCGACCCAGAACTTTCCCGACAAAACAATGTCAAATAAAATACATAAAATACAGATAGTAATAATTCAATGGATGTCTTTATGGGATACAAAGCATTCATTTTTTTATTGGTCAAAGTCACAAAGCGTAGAGTTATTTCCAGGAAAAATCAACAGCATCTATTTACCATAATATTATAATCTACAATCGGAGTAGATACTGAAATGCCAGGAAAATGACTAAGTATCATTCTTTCCGGCCAAAATGGTTGCGTCTAATTTGCAATGAATATCTTCCCAAGATTGAGTGGTAATTATGTGAACTCGTGAAATTCATTAAATTTTTTAATGACTCCGCCAACTGAAAAGGTTCCTGACCCCTGACCATCCTAGTACATTTTCTTCCTGACCTGACTTTACCGTACCTTGGAAAACCCAAACCCCTCTTCTCACCCCACACAAAAAAATTGGACTGCATTTATATAGTGCTTTTCTAATCAGTGCGGCCACTCAAAGCGCTTTACAAGTCACGCCTCACATTCACCCATTCATACACACATTCAACCCCCGATGGCGGAGTCAGCCATGCAAGGAGACAGCCAGCACGTCAGGAGCAGTTAGGGTTAGGGTGTGTTGCTCAAGGACACCTCAACAGTTTTTGCCAGGAGGAGGTGGGGGATCGTACCAGCAACCTTCCGGTTGTGAGGCGAACGCTCTACCTCCTGAGCTATACTGCCGCCGCCACACACACACACACACACACACACACACACACACACACACACACACACACACACACACACACACACACACACACACACACACACACACACACACACACACACACACACACACACACACACACACACACACACACACACACACACACACACACACACACACACACACACACACACACACACACACACACACACACACACACACACACACACACACACACACACACACACACACACACACACACACTCACTCTCTCCCTCTCTCCCTCCTCCCAGAGCCCCATGGCCCGTCCTTCACCATCGGTAAGGCCATCTGGCTGCTGTGGGGTCTGGTGTTCAACAACTCCGTGCCGGTCCAGAACCCCAAGGGGACCACCAGTAAGATCATGGTGTCGGTGTGGGCCTTCTTTGCCGTCATCTTCCTGGCCTCCTACACCGCCAACCTGGCCGCCTTCATGATCCAGGAGGAGTATGTGGACCAGGTCACCGGCCTGTCCGACAAGAAGGTACAACATCAGGGGTGGATGGATGCATTGGATAGATAGAGGATAGATGGATGGATAATGATTGGATGGCTTGTGGAATGGATAGAGAGAGATGGATGGATTAGAAAAAGGATGTGGAGCAATCAGGTAGTTGGATGGGTTAATTGATAAATGGATAGACTTGTATGAGGGCGGTGGATTGTACAAACCTGCGATCAATGATGTATGAAATTATGGATGAGGGTGAGGGATGAAAGAATGATTGAATACCCCTCAGTTAACTTTCACTTCATGTCTCTATCGCTGAAAGCCGCACCTCAAACCGAGTGGAACCTAACTCCACTCCTTTCTTTCTCTCCTCCTCATCCTTCGCTACCTCCTCTTCCCTTCTCCCTCTTCATCTCATATCCTTCTCTTCCTATTCTTTAACCCCTTCTCCCCAATCCCCTTCTCCTCCCTTCCTCATCCTCCTCCACCTCCTCTTCCCTTCTCCCTCTTCATCTCATATCCTCTTCTTCCTCCCCCCCTCATCCCCTTCTCCTCCCTTCCTCATCCTCCTCCACCTCCTCTTCCCTTCTCCCTCTTCATCTCATCTTCCTCCTTCTCCTATTCTCT
>CM051012.1:6315657-6373157 GCA_027704905.1 Muraenolepis orangiensis | reverse complement strand
GTAATTATGAGATGTACAGGTGTAGTAATGAGATGTACATACAGGTGTAGTTATGAGATGTACAGGTGTAATTATGAGATGTACAGGTGTAGTAATGAGATGTACATACATGTGTAGTTATGAGAAGTAAATACAGGTGTACTTTTGAAACATAAGGGTGTAGTTATGAGATATATATATATATATACGGGTGTAGGTAGGAGCTGTACAGGTGTAGTCATGAGATGCAGGTGCAGGTGTAGCTGCTGTTCACCTGTACTGGAGCTGGGGTTGGGGCTGGCGGTATAGGTGCTCACATGTTGGGCTAGAATCAATATTTCACTCAGTCACCCCTTGCGGTGGATTAGTAGCGTAACCCTGGAGACCAAAGTCACCTCGGGGCCGTTTGATTGGTCGCTCTAGTCGCTCTGACATGGCCGCTGGTGTAAATTCACCACAGCGCTGGAAGCTGCACACTACGTGGCTAATCAAAAATACTCTCTCTCTACTCTACTCCCTCTCTCTCTCTCTCTCTCTCTCTCTCTCTCTCTCTCTCTCTCTCTCTCTCTCTCTCTCTCTCTCTCTCTCTCTCTCTCTCTCTCTCTCTCTCTCTCTCTCTCTCCATCTCTCTCTCTCTCTCTCTCTCTCTCTCTCTCTCTCTCTCTCTCTCTCTCTCTCTCTCTCTCTCTCTCTCTCTCTCTCTCTCTCTCTCTCTCTCTACGTTCCATCACAGTACAGTTTTTTCTGTTCTGTTCTGCTCCTAATATCACGCCTCAGTGCCCCCACTTTGATTATTTAGTACATTGTTCATTTAGCAAGGTGTCGGGAGCGCGTCAGGGTCAGGCTTGAGGGACTGCTAGCGGCTGTAGTCCACTCACTGGCGGCTTTAGTCTTTATAGATGGACGCTACCGGTTCTAGTCTTTTAGTTGGTCGCAGTTGTTGTCCATTAGCTGCTAGCGGTTATAGTCCTTTATCTGCTAGGGGTTGTAGTTGTTTTAGTTGCTAGGGGCTGTATTCCAGTAGCGAGAGGTTGTAGTCTAGTAGCTAGGGGTTGTAGTCTAATAACTGCTAGCGGTTGTAGTCCATTAGTTGCTAGCAGCTGTAGTCTAGTAGCTAGGGGTTGTAATCTAGTAGTTACTAGTGACTGTAGTCCTAGCAATTGTAGTCCACTCGTTGTAGTCTATTTGCTGTAAGCGGCGGTAGTCCTTTAGTGGCTGTTTCTCACCCCTCTAACACATTAGCATGTCGTGCAAATCTGCGCCTGGGGGCGTATAGCGTCTACCGTCCTGTACAGACGTGACCTTTGGGGAGATGAATCATCCGAGATTCACAGTTACATCCTGTGTTCCTTCGCAGAAACAACGTTTTACACCACTCATCGCCTCATTGGTATTCGGGACACACTTTCACACATAATGGAACAACAATAGCTGAAATTACGGCTGATTATCCCTCCTCTATCCCTGCTGCAGCTTACTCTCCACCCCCCCTCCCCCTTTTGCTCTGCCACACAGATTGATTCTGTTTCTGCACTGCTTAATGCAATAAACGTTATTATGATTCTGGCAATTAACATGTAAGCCCTACCGTGTAAAAATGAGGAATCTGACACATGACAGCCGTTTGGTTTGCTCTCCGTTTGATTGGCACGATCGTATGGTTTAGCATCACACTTGGTTAGCATCACGTTGGGTTAGCGCCGCCTTTGGTTGGCGTCACATTTCGACCAGCATCATATTTGTTTATTTGAATCACGCTTGATTTAGCGGTTTAGCGTTTCTTTCAGTCAGCGCCCCGTTTGGTTAGCATGCCGCTTAGCTAGCATCTCAGTAGCAGGTATTGCGGGTGTTAGCCGTTCCCCCCTGGCTGGCTGCACCCTCTGGGCCCACCTGCAACACTGAGACTAATGAGAGTGACTGAGAGAGGTCTCTGGTGACTGAGAACAGTAAACGTATTAAGGGCTTAATGGGCCTTGTTTCACCAGAGAGAACAGGTCCTTTATGGGGCTAGCCATGGAGATAGAGGAGGAGAAGAAGGCTCCCTGCCAATTACTACTGGAGTACTGCTACTTGCTTTTCAGAAGTATTTAGAAATCTACAAATTCACATAACTGGAAATCCTCTAAACCACCTGATTTGAACAAAACAAAGGAAAAGAGAGTGGATCTGTGTTGTGTGAAAGGGTAAATGTGCGTGTGTGTATGAATGGCTGAATGTGTGTGTGTGTGCGTGTGTGTGTGCGTGTGTGTGTGTGTGTGAGAGAGAGAGTGCATGAATGCATGCGTGTGAATGTGGAGGATTGGTCAAAGCTAAAGTATTTTCTAGATGGTGGACACAATGTCCTCTCCAGGCCTCCATAGAACAAGGAATACTTTAAGTTTAGCATCGATCTGGCTCCTCCTCACCCCAATCCCCCTCTGCTCCTCTCCTCCTCTCCCTCTCGCAGCAGTTTTCTTCTAAATATCGTCTCGTACATCACTGAATACAAATGACTCTATTCGTCTTGCTGTCATGACACAGCCAGGCAGTCTCCCCAGGGTCCTACAGGGAAACCTTGTCTCTGAAGCCACTAGCACAACAACCCTCTCATCACTGAGGTTCACTGAGCCTCACATACAAGGTTTATATCTACTGTCATTTCAGCCAAATGCTTATTAATGTTGTGGCTGAGAGAGACAGAGGAGGGGGGAGGGTTACCTATTGAACAGTGGGTATTCAAGGTGTGTTATAATAAGTATGAGCATTGGCCAATGGGAGCACAGAGATTAAAAGGGATGGATTTCACGCCCTGTCAGATCTTTTGTCATCAACCAATCATCTGTTCCTTCTTTCAGGTAACCTCAGTGTCACCCTGTTTCACACTATGATACTGCAGCTGTTGTTCCACTCATACTCTCTAATGTTTTAACTCGTGTGAGTAGAGTAGACAGGGTCGTCTAGCTAGGGTTCGGGTGTTCCACTCCCAGCCGAAAGGTTCCCTAACGGTCCTTAGTCTAGCTGTAGGCATCCTAGAGAGAGCAAGATGCCCCCTAACCCCTACCTGCTCCTTAAAGGAATGATACAGCCTAAAATACTTTGACATCGTTAACGTATATTGGTGATGCACAACTATTTCACTGTTGTGTGTAGTATTTCACTTTGCCACGGCCTAACTCCATTTCAGTAGATGGATTCTATTACGTCACACGGAGACATTGCTGCAGTCGCTAGAATTGGGTTTAATAGGAAATGTGTCCTTAAATCGTTGTAGCATCAACCATAAGTATCAGATATTAGTTTGAAGGGTTCTTCATGTTCTCAATGTTCCAATGGCGAAAATGATGTAATTTAGTAAGAGGACACACATTTTTGCCGTACCAGCAGCCTGCTTGGGTACTTGGCCAGGATGTCTGTACAGCTGCCGAGGCATGGTCTCGTTTGAAGAGGAAAAGGCCTGGTAGCCACTGTTAACCCGGCCGATTCGGCCTATTCTGGCAGCTGGGAGCCCTGATATAGATAGGTTTCGACATGCGGTCCAGGATCATTCGGACAGCGATTCATTGGATATCCCTTTTGTGTCTTTTAGCATAACCCTGCTACCCTCAGCGATAGCTGCATACCAAGAGGCTCACCAAAGTATTGGCTATCACTTTGTGAAAGGTTTATTTTTTCGGTTTGAGACTTTGAGTTTTTCCCTGAAAGCGAGGGGTACGTGATCCAAATCCAGCACCACATCTTTACAGCGTCGTATTTGCTTAGAATCACGTTTGGTTAGCATCACAATTGGTTAGTATCTCAGTAGCATGTAGCCATATTTGGCTCCTTGCTGGCTGCACCATCTACAAAGGTCCACCTTTGTAGCATATTGTATCATAGCATACTGCCAAATGGCTAGCTAGCTTTCACAATTAATAATGAAGCCTGTTATGCATATTGTTCTAAAACATATTATTCATTTATTAAATGTATAGAATGTTGTCTCCTGATGTAGTGAAAATCATTCTGGGTAACGTAGGACACTGGAGCAGATCACGGGAAGCCTGACACGACAAATTATGAATAAGGATAAAGTGCAATATTACACATTAGGACCTGGGCCCATTGTTATAACCAATAGTCATTTTATAACAATGTCAAAAAGTTTAAGGCTGTATTATTATTTTAATGACCTGTATCTATATTCACTGTAAGTCGCTTTCGGAAAAAAGTGTCTGCTCAATGACTAAATAGTGAATATGAGTTACTGCACAACAGTTACTGCTGTGGTGTTTTTGTCTAATGCTTCTATTCTTGTTATCTCTGTGGTCTTCCAGGGCATCTACAGCTGCATCCACGGCGTGCAGATCGAGGAGAAGAGCAGCTCAGGGCTCAACTCCCCGTCGGCCACCATCAACAACACCCACTCCAACATCCTGCGCCTCCTGCGCACCGCCAAGAACATGGCTTCCCTCTCCGGGGTCAACGGCTCGCCACACAGCGCGCTGGACTTCATCCGGCGCGAGTCATCCGTCTACGATATCTCGGAGCACCGCCGCAGCCTGGCCGGGCATTCGGACTGCAAGCCCCAGTATCCGCCCGATGATAACATGTTCAGCGACTACATCAGCGAGGTGGAGAGGACGTTCGGCAACCTGCACCTGAAGGACAGCAACCTGTACCAGGACCACTACCTGCACCACCACTCTGGCTCGGCGCTGTGCCTCAACGGGCCCGCCAACCGCCCCCACAGCCTGGGCAGCGGCAGCTCCCTGGAGGGTGGCATGTTCGACTGTGACAGCCCGGGGGGAGGGGTGGCGCCTATCTTTACCACGCAGCCCCGATCGGCGCTGACCCACCGCAACATGAGCAAGTTCGACCTGCTGTCGGGACAGGCTCCCCCCGCGGGGCCGGGCTTCCAGGGAGGCCTGCCCGACCTGTACGGCAAGTTCTCCTTCAAGGGAGGGGCCTTCAGCTCCAACTTCGTCCCGGGCCACGGCTACTGCGGAGGGAGGGGTGGGGACGACGACGGGAACGCTCGCTCGGACGTGTCGGACATCTCCACGCACACCGTTACCTACGGCAACCTGGAGGGAAACGCCAAAAAGCGCAAGCAGTACCGGGACAGCCTCAAGAAAAGGCCGGCCTCGGCCAAGTCACGCCGGGAGCTAGACGAGATCGAGCTGGGCTACAGGAGGAAGCCGTACCACATTAGCCACCACCACTACCACAACCACCGCGCCGCCTCGCCACCTCCGCCCCTCCCCACTGAGCGCATGAGGGGGGGAGGGGGCGGGGGTGGAGTCGGGAGCAATGGAGGCGGCTCCTACATGTTCAGAGACAAGGAGAGCGTCAGGGACTTCTATCTGGACCAGTTCCGGCCAAAAGAGGGCGTTCCCCAGTGGGAGCATGTGGACCTGACGGACGGGCCCCGGGACGGGGGAGTGGGGCCGGGGACCTGCACCTCGCTGGTCCCCGTGGACGACTTCCTCAAGAGCAAACCCAAGAAGCCCGACTCAAAGGGCGACTGGGAGTGCCGGAACTGCCGGGCGAGTGGGGGAGGAGGGGGGAAGCAGATGTCAGTCCATGGAGGGGGGATCGGGTACGGAGGGGGCGTGAGCTGTGGGTCTTCGGGGGGAGGGGGGGGAAGCCGGCCCAGCTCGGCCACCTGCATGCGGTGCGAGGGCTGCAAGAAGACTGGCAACCTGTATGACATCAGCGAGGACAACAACCACCTATTGGAACAGCTGGGGGGTGCCGGAGGTCCTCAGCTACAGCAGAGGCGGAGGAGCGGCGGGTTCGGGAAGCCGCTGAGGCGGCAGCACTCCTACGACGCCTTCGTGGACCTCCAGAAGGAGGAGCTGGCCGGGATGGGAAACATCCTGGGAGGCCCGGGAGGCGGAGGTGGGATGGGCGGCGCGGGGCCGGGCGGGATGCTGCCGCCACCCAGGAGCGTCAGCCTGAAGGAAAAGGAGCGATACATGGAGGGAAGCAGCCCCTTCTCCAACATTTTCGGGCGCCACGGAGGGTCGGAGCGCGAGCGGGACCCGCTGTTCTATGGCGGCGAGAGCCACAAAGGGAGTGGATCTCCGTTCAGCGGGCTTCACCGGTGCTCTGTGGGGGACCGAGACATGAGGGACAGGTCCATGATGGAGGGTGGGAGCACGGGCTTCTCCCTGTCCAAGTCTCTGTACCCCGACCGGGTCAACCACAACCCCTTCATCCCCACCTTTGACGATGACCAGTGTCTGATGCACGGCGCCAAGCAGTACTACATGAAGAAACAGCAGCAGCACGGCAGCCGGGGCGACCTCAGGGGCTCCATGGGCTCCATGGGCGTGACCTCCTACCTGCCGGCCTCGGCCACCGCGGGGGTCATGTCCAACGTGGCCCCGCGCTTCACCAAGGAACTAAGCCTGGGGGGCATGAACCACCACGGCTCCATGCTGGGGGTCGGGACCCCCAGGCCCTTCAATGGAAGCAACGGCCATGTATACGAGAAGCTGTCCAGCATCGAGTCAGACGTGTGAACGGAGCAGATGTGGAGGTGGTAGAGAAAGGTGGACCAGATTGTGTCAAGAGATCAGGGTTGATCCGCCGAGGAGCGAGGCAGACGTACAATGCTAGAGTTTGAAACAGTCACTAGCATTTATAGCTTTGCTTTCTTTTTTTTAGGGGTGGGGGATTGAAACAATCCAAAGATCTGAAAGAGAAGGTGGTGGTCATTTTAAACCCATCTCAGATCGGGTGAAAGCTATACCAACACACTCCCAGCCACTCCCCCCTAAACCTTTTTAAAGTGGTACACTAGCTGTTACCTGTGAGGTGGACAACCAGGCTAACGAGGCTAATGAGGCTGACAAGGCCCCCGATTGGTTAATGGACAGTGGATTGTGGACTATGGTCGGTGGACTGAGTAAGAAGACGACAAAGCAGCATTCCACACCACAATGGTTACAGAGGCCCTGCCTGAACCTGAACTGTTTCTCTCCCCCTATATCTCCCCCTCTCCTCCCCCCACTCCCTTACATTCTCTCCTCCCAACCCACTCCTTTCCTCCCCTTTTCCTCCAGATGCCAAATGAGTTATTCTTGTTTGCTATGAGAAATACAATCATGAATGATAATACGATATTCTCACAGAAATTACAGGGTATTTGAGCATCAGTAATATGAATAATAATATTGTGTATAACAAAGATATTAGTATTAATGATAATGATAACTCTGGTTACGATATCACAATGTTTTTTCTTATTACTTCTTGTTTGGTTGGTAGGTGGTTCCACTGCTGTTTTTAGAAATCCTAGTCGTGTGCTCTTGCCTGCCCCTAGTGGCTGACCGAGGGTCTGTTCTGTAATTCAAGCAACACACCCGAAAGACTGAATAAGCCCTTCGCTTACTTTTTTTGTTGTTGCTGTAATTCTCTTTTTTCCGTAGATTAAGATACACCACACCTTTATCACACTTTTATTCACCCTTCATGGAGAACGTCGCCACAGACCTCCAGTGAACTGACCTGGTTTGCACTGACAGACTGAGAGACACAAACAAACAAACACTGAAATGACCACGACGACGACACATGGCACAGAAACGCACATCCGCCAGCCGACCCACACAGTGTCCGGGTTCCGGGGTCGGAACCCGGACACTGGAAAAGGGACGTGCCTTCTTAACCAGTCGCTGTCCTCGGGGACGGAACCTCCCCCCCTCCGCCCACCCCTCCCCCCACACCGGCCCAGATGAGGCCACGCCGGCCGGCTTTTAAAGACGCACCTTTTTGTATCCTCAACCACCATCATTCCGTCAGCCCGATGAGCTTTTTAGACCACTTGATTTATTCAGGTAAACGTGGCGTCCATCGCTCTGTCATCGTTCTCTGAGGGCGTTCCCCTTTCCCCTGTATCCCCCCCTGTGGCGCACCACAGGGCAGTGTATTCGGCCCCCTGGAGATGCTCTCTGGTTCTACCCCTGACCTCTGGACACTGTGCAGGGGTGACCTCTGCTCCCCCGCTGTGTACGAGCGGGAGATGCTGCTAGTGCTGGTGGTGTAGGGAGAACCTGGCATTTGGTTTTCCAATGACCAGGATGCTGGCGAGAGATGGGAGGAGCTGAGAGCCGAGCGGGGCTGTGAGATTGTTCTGAAGTGGGGGTGGGGGGCGGGGGAGGGCGGGGAGGACGGTTGTGCTGAGTCAGCCAGGGAGGGCAGCAGCCATCTTGTGCTCCTCTAAGCGGGACGAGGATGATTTACGGCCCCTGGCACTTCAGCCTCTCGTCGCCTCCGTGACTCATCGCCGTGGCGACCGCAGCAGAAAGCATCCGTCAGTTATTTAAAGATGTGTTCTTCGATTAGCTGACAGCGCCCAAGGAAAGGCACCGGTTCAGGGTGGGGGCAGGAGATTGTTGTGGGGGGGGTTACTGAGATGGTGGGGTGGAGGAGGTTAATGATGGTCACGGGGGGGGTCGTTGGAGGAGAAGGTTAAAGAGGGTGTGGGTGGTAGGTGAAGGGATGGGTTGAGGAGGTTAAGGAGGGTGGGGAGAGGGTGGAGGAGGTTGGGTGGGGGGGCGGTTTGGAGGCCAGTGCAGCTAGAGTGATGCTAGAATGATGCCACACCTTCATAATTGAAATGACCCGTAGTAATAGGCTGCCCTAACAGGTGTGTGTATGACTATGTGAGTGCATGAGTGTGCGTGTGTATGAGTGTGTTTGAGTGTGTCTGTGTGGGAGAGACAAGCGGACCATGAGTGTGTGTGTGTGTGTGTGTGTGTGTGTGTGTGTATGTGTGTGTGTGTGTGGGGGTTGTGATCTAAACTCTTCATGTATTCAGCTACTGGCTCCCCTGACGTCTCCTGATGACATCATCAAAGCGAGACCCAATCAGTTAGCCTTAATCACACCAATGTGGCCCCATGACCCCTGACCTCTACCCACCAAGTCACCCTGCCGTGCTATGGAGAGAGAGGGGGGGACAAGGGCTGAGGGGGAGAGGGGAGGAACAAGGGGGGAGAGGGGGAGAGCGATGAGAAGGAGAGGTCCAAAGTCATCGGCCATCATTCATGCGTTCACCCTTTTCCTTGTAAATATTATACTGAAGTCCTTTCACTTTGTACAGTTAAGAGACAGACAGGATGTAACTTTCAATATGTTTTACAGCAATTTTAAGAAATTGATTAAAAAAATCACTAACAAAAAAGTCAGAAAACAAGAAAAAAATCCATTAAGAAAAATATGCAAACTATAGTTGAGACACAAATAATCATAAGTGATATTCTGAACCTTTTCTCATGTTTACTTAACCATAATAGTTTACCAATTAATATATTGATTACTTTAAGACTTATTGCTTTTTGCTTCTTTTCACGGTGGAGTTGGGCGGAGGCTCGTTTTAGTGTAGGTGTAGTTTGGTGCTTAAGGGGGAGAGCTTAGATTTAGTGCTCTAAGTTTTCCTTAAATTGTGTTAGATTCTCCTTTTTAAGGTAAGCTATTCTTTGCGCTTTTCAGGATAAAGGATACCGAGAGCTTCATGTAATTCTCTATGACACATAGATGGCATATGTAGAGGCAGTGTTCTGTGGTCCTTTTAAGCAGCGGTCCGTGTTGTTACATTTATCTAGCGGGTGTTTTAGATTTGATTTGTCGTCGCCCTCTCTCTGGGACCCGGGGCTCCGCCGGCTCTCTGGGACCCGGGGCTCCGCCCGGCTCTCTGGAGCCCGGAGTTACATCTTTCTCTCTGGGCCCCGGGGCTCCACCGCCAGGCGATAGCACACTAACTTGAGAGCCATCATGGCCGCTGGCCAATCCCGTTTCCTGTCTCTGTTTGGACAGCGCATCACTGTGGCAATAGGAACGTACGCACACACACACACACACACACACACAACACACACACACACACACACCACCACACACACACACACACACAGACACACACACACACACACACACACACACACACACACACACACACACACACACACACACACACACACACACACACACACGTCTATTAGAGATGCTGGGAAATTGATACTCCCGAAGCCATATTCCACGCCGACGTCGAACAAAGGGTCTCTTGCGCAGCTTCAGTGTGTGTTCACCCGCTGTCTAACAACAACAAGGGTTGTGGCAACTTCTCATCATCAGAACCTGTCCAACTGTTTTTGGTGTGTAAGTAGTACTAGCACTAGTACTCGTAGAAGTAGCCAGCTGTAGCGAGCTAGCCCGCTACTCTGAATCTGAAAATTGTTAACCGGTACCCGACGGCTACATCTCTTTGGTGGAAACGAGGCATAAGACACAGAACATGCAGAGTAAAAACATTCATGTTGTGGGCGTGGCTTAAGTGGTTTGGAAGAAGATTCTATCGGAGGTTAGGCAACCCCGTATCACCCCGCTGGCCAATCAGCATGCTCCATGTTTGTGTACGGCTACAGTGTGTTGACTTATTTAAATAATGATCGAAGTTATTCATGTGACGCTGCTCTGACGATGCCCTTCAAGTGTTTGGTGTGTGTGGCGAACCACGGCAGCCCCTGACCATATCAACCCTCACCATAGTAATAACCATGGTAACATAACCATGGTAACCATGACCATAGTAACCGTAACCATGGCGACCATAACCCCATTGACCGTACTAAACTTTATTGACTAGGTGGCCCACGTGGGGTTTAGGTATTTTGTGTACAGATGCCGTCCGATTCCCGGGGGAGTTAGGAAGGATGAACTTGCGTTCTTGTTTTTGTAATTTTATTGTTCTCCAAAAATCTCCGGCAGCACAGGAAAGGAATTTGTTCCTGTTTCTTAGTCCCCCCCCCCCCCCCCCCCCCCCCCCCCAAACAAAACAAAAAACCACTCACGGCGTCAGAGCTGGAATGAGTGACGAATTGCATTGTGTTATTTGCATATATTCCACAGAAGCCTTTGCTCGCCATTTTGATTCTCCTTTTTGTTTGCAATAAAACCAAATCACCCCGGAGATACTGCTTCAACACGGATTGGTTTGGGAACGAAAAAAAATCACTGTTTGGTCCGGTTTGGAGCCACTGCCTGGTAACCCCCCCCCCCCCTCCCCGATACTGTGCTCCGCTCCCTCCGCTCTGTGCAGCGCGCGCCTCACAATCTTTATGAGAAGCTCAAACACTGTGTCACATTTTTACAATGCAAACCGCGCGGTCGAGGGAGACGCCATGTGGGTGGTTGACGGGTACCAAAGTGTCCCTGCCTCGTCTGCTCGAGGGGTCAATACACACACACCATCAGTCTGCTTTAGATGCACTTTCTGATGTTGTATTTATCGCGCGGGAGGGGGAAAATAACCTGTTCTATTCAGTTCCATATTGACCACATTTGACTGATTTAGCGGCGGGAGAGTTCTGGTCTTGGTGGAAACCGTTAAAAGAAAAGTTTTTTTTTTTCACCTACTGCAACTGCTGTTTATTGTGTGTGTGTGTGTGTGTGTGTGTGTGTGTGTGTGTGTGTGTGTGTGTGTGTGTGTGTGTGTGTGTGTGTGTGTGTGTGTGTGTGTGTGTGTTGAGCATGTGTGTATGTGTGTGTGCGTGTGTGTGTGTGTGTTTCTGATAGTTGACAGATGCATATGGTCCATATTATCGTTTCTTAGCTGATGTCTTGCTAACTGTCTGCTGTGGTGATGGGGGGTGTGTTGACGAGATGAAACTGTTGTCATCACAGCCCTGGTTGAATTTACTGTGGCGCGAAACACAATGTAAGATATGAATATTACTAATTGTATACATAATAATATACATAATATTCTTGGCCATCCTTTTCTCTTTTTGTGGCCCTTTGCTTTGAGATGTTTGGGAATTTTTACACAAACGGACGACACAAAATCTATGAACTGTACAGGTTGTGTAAATAGCGACAAACATTTATCTTCTTTTTTAAGGAAATTATCAGAATAATCCCAGTAACTAAATTAACCACGTTATGGCAAAACAAGGTACTTCTACTAAGGATAATAAGTAAGTTCTCAAATAAGACTCTTTCTCTTTGTACGTGATGAACAAATTCAAGTGTTGAGTATTAATAATAAAAAATGATACATTTCACAAATTGTTCTCGGGTCGTGTGTGTGTGTGTGTGTGTGTGTGTGTGTGTGTGTGTGTGTGAGAAATATTGTGTGTGTGTGTGTGTGAGAGTAAGTGTGTGTGTGTGAGAGAGAAGAGAGAGAGAGCAAGTGTTTGTGTATGAGAGAGAGAGTGAGTGGGTGTGCGTGTGAGGGGGAAAGTTTGTATGAGTGTGTGAAAGAGAGTGTTTGTGAGAGCGAGAAAGAGTGTGTGTGTGTGTGTGTGTGTGTGTGTGTGTGTGTGTCTGGTGTGAGTGTAAAGTTATCTGGTACTGCAGGTATGAACCCCAAAAGCATGACAGTGAAACAGATGGAATCGCAAAGAAAGTTCAGTAAACTTTAGTAAACAGGCAAGGTTAAACGCTGGGAGAGCACAGAGTCACACAGCAGGGTCAAAACAGGCCGGTCAGGAAAAAGGGGAAAACAGAATGAGGGGAAGTTTGGTGTACACACAATCTGGCAGAGAACAAGAGGAAGTGGACTGGTATTTATACTGAGGGACTATGAGGGGATGAGCTGCAGATGAGGAGATGGGGGGGGGGGGGGCAGATGAAGGGAATGAGGTGATGGCATAGCAAGTGGCCAGAGGAGAGTTATACCAATTAAAAAACTTGGAGGTTTCAACTCTGGATTTCTGATTTTCACACAAAATTGTGTTCACACAATGTTATTTCACATTTACATGGATGCCCTAAAAAAGAGGTGTATGCCAACACTGGCTAGCTAATTGAAGGGGTACAAATCAATTCAATTTAAATTCAAACAATACAAACACATTGCATAATTACACATCAAATGATGTGTTCAACACTTCAACACTATTATAATCATTTATATAATAATAATTCTTATTAACGATGATCACCATGTTTGACGTCAATTCGGACAGGCCAAAGCTCTGAAATGTTACCCGAATTTGCGACCTGTTATTCCGAGCAAGTGGGTGGGAGCTTGTTTCTTTTTTCAAGTTCCGTTGTCTTGAACGCAGTATGAGTAACATGGCTTAAGAAACAAAAGAACCTCCATCAAAATAACTAATAGAAGAATTGGTGACAGTGCGTGTGTGAGAGAGAGTGAGTGAATGCATGTGTGTGTGTATGTGTGTGTGTGTGTGTGTGTGTGTGTGTGTGTGTGTGTGTGTGTGTGTGTGTGTGTGTGTGTGTGTGTGTGTGTGTGTGTGGTGTGTGTGTGTGTGTGTGTGTGTGTGTGTGTGTGTGTGTGTGTGTGTGTGTGTGTGGGTGTGTGTGTGTGGGTGTGTGTCTGTGGGTGTGGTGTGTGTGTGTGTGTGTGTCTGTGGGTGTGGTGTGGTGTGTGTGTGTGTGTGGGTGTGTGTCTGTGGGTGTGGTGTGTGTGTCTTTCTTTCACCCACTCTCTATTTTATCAGCTCTTCTTTTCATCCCATCATTGCAGTTTATTCACCGTATCTGCCACTGTTTCAACATGCTCTCTTAAACGCCTCCCTTCTCTCCCCCCCTCTCTCTCGCTCTCACTCTCTCTCTCACTCTCGCTCTCACTCTCTCTCTCTCTCTCTCTCCCTTTCTGTCCACCTCCCCTTCTCCCTTTCTATCTCTCCCTCTCCCTCTATCTCTCCACCTCTCCCTTTCTCCCCCTTGCTCTCCCTTTTTCTCTCTCCCTCTCTCTATGTCTCCCTCTCTCTCTCTCTCCCTCTCTAACATTCTCAACACACGGTTTCTCTCCAAGGCTGCTGTTTTATTGTGTGTCACTCTGAACTATTAAGACGGAGAGACGGAGAAGCGGAGGAGAGGTGGAGGTGGAGAGGGGGGAATCCTTATGGAGGACGATGAGGAGACTGGTGATAAGGACCCACACTATTAATAGTAGCTCTGGGAATTGAACCCAAAACAGGTTCATTGTCGTTTATTCATTGTCATAATTTGTAGTGCAACAGTCTAAATCACAACAATATCAATATGAAATAGAATAAATGACAGCATGTGTGTTTTTCTTAGGTTTGAATATAACTATTTATTTCCTAATATAATATACCTAGTTATAGTACAGCTATTCACTTCTTATTAGTAGCTATTAATTTCCTAATATAATAGTATATAACTATTCCTTTACTAATTTAATATTGTTATAGTATAACTATTCCTTTAGTAATATACAATTGTTATAATATAAACCTTTTTTTCATAGTTATCAAACAAGTATTCCTTCAATAATTGAATTGAACTAATACAACTAATATAGTATAATTAATACAACAATCTCTCTCCTAATATAATATTGTTCAAATATAACTACTGCTTTAGTAATATAATTATGTTTCACTATTATTTTTACCAATCTAATTTAATCTAAATATTAATTTACTAATGAAATTAGTGAAATTATCATATTACTAATATATACTACTATATAATATAAATATTACTTAGAAAGGATCTGTAGGCCGTATTATTGAGTTAAATTAGTGGTTGCGCAACTAAAGCAAAGCGAGATCTGTATTCAGTTGCACACGGCCTCTCTCTCTCCCCTCTCACTCCTCTTCTCTCTCTCTCTCTCTCTCTCTCTCTCTCTCTCTCATACTCTTCTCTCTCTCTCTCTCTCTCTCTCTCTCTCTCTCTCTCTCTCTCTCTCTCCTCTCTCTCTCTCTCTCTCCTCTCTCTCTCTCTCTCTCTCTCTCTCTCTCTCTCTCTCTCTCTCTCTCTCTTCTCTCTGATCCCCTCCTGGTGCAACGTTAACTTGTCTTTAATCAGACGTGCTTTTTCCACTCCCATCCTTCCTCCTCCCTCCCTCCCTCTCTCATCTCTTCCTCTCTATCTCTCTCCTTCTCTCTCTCACCCTATCCATCTCTCCCTCCCTCCTCCCTCCCTCTCTCTCCCTCTCTTCCTCTCTATCTCTCTCCTTCTCTCCCACCCTCTCCCTTCTCTCTCCTCCCTCCCTCTCCCTCTCTCATCTCTTCCTCTCTATCTCTCTCCTTCTCTCTCTCACCCTATCCATCTCTCCCTCCCTCCTCCCTCCCTCTCTCTCCCATCTCTTCCTCTCTATCTCTCTCCTTCTCTCCCACCCTCTCCCTTCTCTCTCCTCCCTCCCTCTCTCTCTCTCATCTCTTCCTCTCTATCTCTCTCCTTCTCTCTCACCCTCTCCCTCCCCCTCCCTCCCTCTCTCTCATCTCTTCCTCTCTATCTCTCTCCTTCTCTCCCACCCTCTCCCTCCCTCCCTCCTCCCTCCCTCCCTCTCTCTCTCTCATCTCTTCCTCTCTATCTCTCTCCTTCTCTCCCACCCTCTCCCTCCCTCCCCCCTCCCTCCCTCCTCCCTCCCTCATCTCTTCCTCTCTATCTCTCTCCTTCTCTCTCACCCTCTCCATCCCTCCTCCCTCCCTCCCTCCCTCCCTCCTCCCTCCCTCTCTCTCTCTCTCTCTCTCTCTCTCTCTCTCCTCTCTCTCTCTCTCTCTCCTCTCTCTCTCTCTCTCTCTCTCATCTCTTCCTCTCTATCTCTCTCCTTCTCTCTCACCCTCTCCCTCCTCTCCCTCCCTCCCTCTCATCTCTTCCTCTCTATCTCTCTCCTTCTCTCTCACCCTCTCCCTCCCTCCCTCCTCCATCTCTCTCCTTCTCTCTCACCCTCTCCATCCCTCCTCCTCCCTCCCTCCCTCCCTCCCTCCCTCCCTCCCTCATCTCTTCCTCTCTATCTCTCTTCTTCTCTCTCACCCTCTCCATCCCTCCCTCCTCCCTCCCTCCCTCCCTCATCTCTTCCTCTCTATCTCTCTCCTTCTCTCTCACCCTCTCCATCCCTCCCTCCTCCCTCCCTCCCTCATCTCTTCCTCTCTATCTCTCTCCTTCTCTCTCACCCTCTCCCTCCCTCCCTCCTCCCTCCCTCTCTCTCTCTCTCTCATCTCTTCCTCTCTATCTCTCTCCTTCTCTCTCACCCTCTCCATCCCTCCCTCCTCCCTCCCTCCCTCCCTCCCTCATCTCTTCCTCTATATCTCTCTCCTTCTCTCCCACCCTCTCCCTCCCTCCCTCCCTCCCTCCCTCCCTCCTCTCTCTCTCATCTCTTCCTCTCTATCTCTCTCTTCTCTCCCACCCTCTCCCTCCCTCCCTCCTCCCTCCCTCCTCTCTCTCTCATCTCTTCCTCTCTATCTCTCTCCTTCTCTCCCACCCTCCCTCCTCCCTCCCTCCCTCTCTCATCTCTTCCTCTCTATCTCTCTCCTTCTCTCCCACCCTCTCCCTCCTCCCTCCCTCCCTCTCTCTCTCATCTCTTCCTCTCTATCTCTCTCCTTCTCTCCCACCCTCTCCCTCCCTCCCTCCCTCCCTCCCTCCCTCTCCTCCCCCCCCCCCCCCCGCCCCCATCTCATGCTCTGTTTCAGGGGGCCGTCGTCGTTGTACCTCACAGCCCCAGAGTATCTACAGTTCGGCGATGGAGGACTGTTACCTAGCAACCGGGTATATCAGCATCAGGACCAGTATGCAGTATATTACTCACATCGGTATCAAACCATTTAAGTTACATAAAGTCCCAACGTGCTTCCGGATTTTAGGAATATGTTGTTGGTGTTTCGCCCACAGGCGTAGTTAGACTGCTGTGTAGGCGACCAATCCAGACCAACAGACGGGTTTGAATGTTTTTGGTTATATTGTCGGAGATGTGAATGTGAATGATAAGATGTACAATACGGCAGTACAGCTGTGTGGATCAAACTTATTACACTGTTAAATGAGAGAGAGGTGGGATGTAGAGGAAGAGAGAGGTAGAGAGAGGGAGGTAGAGAGAGAGCGATATAGAGAGATGGAGGGAGGGAGGAAGAGAAAAAGAGAGAGATAGAGAGAGGGAGGGAGAGAGAGAGGTAAAGGAAAAGAGAGAAAGGTAGAGAGAGACAGACGGGGAAAGAGAGAGGGACAGACGGAGAGATCAGGGGGGTTAAGAGAGAGAGAGAGAGAGAGAGAGAGAGAGAGAGAGAGAGAGAGAGAGAGAGAGAGAGAGGAGAGAGAGAGAGAGAGAGAGAGAGAGAGAGAGAGAGAGAGAGAGAGAGAGAGAGACATCAGGGGGGTAAAGGACAGAAGGTGAAACGAAGGGATGGAAAGAAAGGGTTAAAGCACAGAGCAAAGAGGGGGGGGGGGGTTGCCTTGGCAACAGCAGCATGCTCTCTCTCTCTCTCTCTCTCTCTCCCACTGTCTCACTCAGTCTCACTTTCTCTGTCATCCTGCTTGTACACAGAAACACACACACACACACACACACACACACACACACACACACACACACACACACACACACACACACACACACACACACACACGCCTCTATCTCTCTCTATCACATCTCTCTCTCCCTTATACCCCCCCCCTCCTCTCTCTCCTCTCTCTCAGATCTCAACTTCTAAAGGTTAAGTACAGCTGGATTTATCGATGAAATACATTTCACACATTATATATACAATGTATACTGTATATATATATTTAAAAAGTATATCAAATAAAATACAAATATATTTTGTAAAGTATAATCAGAACAGGTGTGTGTGTGTGTGTGTGTGTGTGTGTGTGTGTGTGTGTGTGTGTGTGTGTGTGTGTGTGTGTGTGTGTGTGTGTGTGTGTGTGGGAATCCTCAAGACAAACCTTGCTAATTGGGCCAATATCCAACCCCCCCCCCCCCCCCCCCCTCGGTATGTAAGTCAGGGTGCGCCACCCCCCCCCCCCCCCCTCACAAACCCCCCACCTCCCCGCCCGCCCGCCACGCTCCCCTCCCGGTATCCGTAGTGATTGGAGGCAGGATTCTGCGGTTGCTAGGCTACGAGTTTCCGAACACTGGGAGCGGTCAGGCCGAGTATGGAGCGCCCTCTGGTGGACTCCCATTTCCTCCTCCCCGGCCGTCATAGCCAGGTACGTGTGGTGTGTGTGTGTGTGTGTGTGGTGTGTGTGTGTGTGTGGTGTGTGTGTGGTGTGTGTGTGTGTGTGTGTGTGTGTGTGTGGTGTGTGTGTGTGTGTGTGTGTGGTGTGTGTGTGTGTGTGTGTGTGTGTGTGTACCATAATTGTCATATGATATGACATATAATATATATGTAATATAATAATAATAATAATAATAATAATAATACATATAATATGTATTATAAGACTATTCATATTAATCATTACTATAATGGTTGATGATGATGCAGCTCATCGTTTCTCATAAATCATAAGTCTACCGCGTAGACTGCTGCAGTAGACTGCTATAGTATTGCTATACGTAGTATTGTTATAGTACATACTAAGTGTCGCTATATTATCTGATCTGTACAGTCTATGGTTAGTACAGAGACGGACACAATGACCATCATTTGCTTATCAGTAATGATTAACTTTATCAGTAATGATAAAGTTAATGGTAAATTGACTGCATTTATTTAGCGATTTTACTATTAAAATGTGCTTTACAATTACTGCCTCACATTCACCCATTCGTAACCCACGGCAATGTCAGTCAGCAATTTACTGGTTCATCATGCGAACCTGTACAATTGTTCAGTGATTTTAATGCTTTGATCAATCTAACAAATGAATTGCTTTTGTTCCGCTAGAACTACCGATTATCTCTCTTTCTCTCTACTCGCCCTCTCCCTCAAGTTTCAAAGGGTTCTTAACTAAATAAATAAAATGTAGGCCTAACACACATGTAAATGTGTCTATATAGTCATATAGGCCTACACATCTCTCTCTCTCTCTCCTCTCTCTCTCTCTCTCTCTCTCACCTCTCTCTCTCCTCTCTCTCTCTCTCTCTCTCTCTCTCTCTCCTCTCTCCTCTCCTCTCTCTCTCTCTCTCTCTCTCCTCTCTCTCTCTCTCTCTCTCCTCTCTCTCTCTCCCGACACTAATGTAGTAGAACAGATGAAAGTCTATGAAATTGCACACTTGGACGGAGGAGTAGAGGAGTCCCCTGCTGCCGTAGCGTCATTATGCAGTGTAACACTGACCCCTGGTGTCTGTAGAGGGTATTGCACACCACTGTCGATCGAAAGTATTTTATGGAGTCCGTATGTTACATTTTAAAACGATCAATAATGTGTCAGTCTGTCATCAAAACACCATGCACATAATACGCCACGTCACGATAGTTATCAGTATTCTGAGGTCAAACGATTCGGGTTCATCCTAATCCTAATTGATTTGACTTGTTGCACTAATTGACCTGAGCTGAGTTTAAACCACATGTGCTGAAATACGCGGAGAAATTGAATTTCAACAATGCATCATGAACGGTTAGGTTCAGGTTGCATTGGATTGAGGCGTTCAGTCTGAGTTAAACATGAAAAGGTGTAAGGTTAAAGGTTATATTGCTATCCCATTTTATAATCCCATTTATAATACTGCCAAATATCTAATCAAATAATAGCATATTTTTTAAATTCTTTATTTTATTATATTTTTTTATTTGTCAAAAATGAATGCTTTTGTTTATCTCTGTGGGAGATGTCTCACGTTTGGATTCCGCTTCTAACAAGGCTTTAGTGAGCCAATAGTATACCGGCGTTGGTGCAGTCAGCGACCAAGATTCTTAGTAGTTGCCAGTCAGGGTAGAACAGATGGCTGAGTTTGAAGGTGACATTCAGGTGATATTCAGTTCGTTGGGGCGAAGGCGGCAGTGGTTCCCAACCTTTTTTTTGGTTTAGCCTGGTTGACGCCATTGCATGCTTCTGGTATATCGGCTACATAGGCCTACAGGACGTCTACGAGGAGGCCGTTAGCAGTAGGGGTGAGACGGTGCGTGTATTGGTATTGAACCGTACGGTACAGGGCCAACACAACATGAATCGGTTATTGTAGCCTATAGTAAAAAAATAATAATAATAATAATTGAAAAGAAAGAAATAACCCCAAAAAAGATATATAGACATAAACCAATGCCGCATATACTAGAACTAACGTGGGGGAAATATCCACATAAAGGTAAGTGACGCTCGGTGCAGTCACGTGACACTCGGTTATCGACAGCGTGCTGCGTGTCGCCAGGTCGGCGGTCCTAATGGAGTGCGGTAACACGTTGTGTCCGAACGCGACTCAAGCCAACACGTTGATGAGGCAATCTCATCAACGTCTAGCTAAATCAATTGGAACACCAACCATACAGCGAAACAGCTTGTTCCCGCAGCCTTCAGCCAACACTATGCAGCTGATTCCAGATGGGCTCAAAGGATCACTGCAGCCACACAGCGTTATATATGAGAGACCCTTCCTTCTCTGTGGTAGAGAACACAGTGTTCAAGAACATGGTTAAAATGGGCTTGACCTGTGATACAAAAACAAAAAACTAAACAAATGGACATGGAATTGTCAAAAAAGGCTTCTCAGAAAAACTGGGGGAAAAAAAAATCTACTTTCATCTCAAATGAAGTGCTAGCAGCGCTAAGTGTCCTCGTGGCTTGTTACCTGTTTCCATAGCGTTTCCATGGAAGCAAATTGTGCAAAAAGTGGTCGGCGTGCTGCAGTTACGTCAAATCATTTGTAAAAAAAATAAATGGACAAAGTGCATTGCAAGAAATGGCCAGTATATATTGTTTAGCAGGAGAGATAGTGCTCATAGCTCATGCTAATCACATATTTTCAAATATGAAATTATTTTGTGTGAAGTTATGACAACTGGGACATTTTTCTGTGACTCATCAGGAATACTATTTTTTGGGGTTTGATTAGTATTATTCGATTCAAATTGGGATGGTTGCATACATACTTAAATAATGGTTGTCTATGATAACAGGTTATAATGGTAGTCTGAACAGGTTATAATAGTGGTCTATGAAAACAGGTAACACTGGTAGTCTATGAGGACAGGTTATAATGATAGTCTATGAGGACAGGTTATAATGATAGTCTATGAGGACAGGTTATAATGATAGTCTATGAGGACAGGTTACAATGATAGTCTATGAGGACAGGTTATAATGATAGTCTATGAGGACAGGTTATAATGATAGTCTATGAGGACAGGTTATAATGATAGTCTATGAGGACAGGTTATAATTGTAGTCTATGAAAACAGGTTATAATGTTAGTCTATGATGACAGGTTATAATGATAGTCTATAAGGACAGGTTATAATGATAGTCTATGAGAACAAGTTTGGTATGAGAACAGGTTATAATTGTAGTCTATGAAAACAGGTTATAATGATAGTCTATGAGGACAGGTTATAATGATAGTCTATGAGGACAGGTTATAATGATAGTCTATGAGGACAGGTTATAATTATAGTCTATGAAAACAGGTTAGAATGTTAGTCTATGATGACAGGTTATAATGATAGTCTATAAGGACAGGTTATAATGATAGTCTATGAGGACAGGTTATAATGTTAGTCTATGAGAACAGGTTATAATGATAGTCTATGAGGACAGGTTATAATGATGGTCTATAAGGACAGGTTATAATGATAGTCTATGAGAACAGGTTATAATGATAGTCTATGAGGACAGGTTATAATGATGGTCTATGAGGACAGGTTATAATGATAGTCTATGAGGATGGGTTATAATGATAGTCTATGAGGATGGGTTATAATGATAGTCTATGAGGATGGGTTATAATGATAGTCTATGAGGACAGGTTATAATGATAGTCTATGAGGACAGGTTATAATGATAGTCTATGAGGATGGGTTATAATTGTAGTCTTATGAAAACAGGTTATAATGTTAGTCTATGAGGACAGGTTATAATGATAGTCTGAGGACAGGTTATAATGATAGTCTGAGGACAGGTTATAATGATGGTCTATGAGGAGAGGTTATAATGGTAGTCTATAGGAACAGGTTATAATGGTAGTCTATAGGAACAGGTTATAATGATGGTCTATGAGGACAGGTTATAATGATAGTCTGAGGACAGGTTATAATGATGGTCTATGAGGACAGGTTATAATGGTAGTCAAATAGGACAGGTTACAATGGTAGTCTATAGGAACAGGTTATAATGGTAGTCTGTGAGATATTACATTTTGCATAGAGCATACAAATATACACATTTAGTAAAGACAGGACATATAGACAAAGAAAATAGGAGATGAACCAAATACATGAGAAATGCCAACTGTCTTCCTTTTTTGAAATGGTAATGACAATATATAGTACTTTTACTACACTAAAACCTGGACCAGACGTGCCATCAGATGGGGCCCAGTCCAAATGGACCTTTCCTCTGAATTATGTTTTTTTAAGTATACTGTATATATATATATACTGTATATACTGTATATATATAATAAGGAATGTCATCTGCCTGTTTGTCTTGACTGTACACCTTCATCACATTAGTTATCAGTCACAATATTTTGTTTGCAGGTTTTATTTTGCAGTTTGTCATTTTTATTGTTTTATTGGCTGGCCATAGCCCTGATGTCTCACTGCCATGTCGTAAAGGTCAAATAAAATGTTTAAAAAATTGCAATAAGAAAGCATAACTGGATGCCCCTGTATAACATCATAAAACATCACAAACAACAATGAATCAGAAATAAAGGTAGCAGCTAGGTTAGAAATTGAATTAGTTGTGTTTTAGTGTGTGTTTATATATATATGTGTGTGTGTGTGTGTGTGTGTGTGTGTGTGTGTGTGTGTGTGGTGTGTGTGTGTGTGTGTAGCACACACCTGGGTGATACTGAAAACGATCCAATCATAGAGCAAGGGATGGTCAGGTGGTCATGTTGGTACAACGCCAGGGCAGCGGGGTTAGCTCCCTGTACTCTATAGGTGAGATTTAAAATCTATAGATTGTATACCCCTATTATGTACACTAGGTATACATAGATTGATGATATACCTGTATAGATGTATACAGTAGTAATCATCAACACAGGTAAACCTCATGTATATGTATCTATGCTTCTAAATCTAGGTAGAAAATCTGGAGGATTCAATCCTCTTTATTGGTCACATGTCACATGTACCAGACAGGGAAATTAGTTTCTTAGCATTCAACCCATCCTAGTATTAGGAGCAGTGGGCAGCGGCAGCTTTTGTATACACACAGCGCCTGGGGAGCAGTGTAGGGGTCTGGTGCCTTGCTCAAGGACACCTCGGCATTGCCCAGGTGTTTCGGGAACTGGCGACCTTTCGGTTCCCAAGCCAAGTCCCAACAGACTGAGCTGTCCTGCCGCCCCCCACTATACATGTACACCTGTATAGATGTTTACAGTATTACCTGTATATATCTATTCATGTATACTATGTGTATGTATGCATGTATATCTGTATGTATACAGACATGTATAGTAGCAGTACCTCTATATCTGTATACATCAGGTACACAAGAGTACTACTGTCAATCATTTTGTTGTAAGTTTGTTGGAATCCTTTTACTAGCACTCACCTTGAAAGTGCGCAAGCAATAAAAGAAAAAGAAAATCACCGTAGATACGTAGCTTACAAATTATCCACAGTTAAGGCACTGTGATGCAGTTGCCATGGCAACTATGATGGAAATAGACGTGCATCTGCAAGGAAAACATATTAGATTGTTTAGAGACGAAGAGGAGGAGGAAGGCTATTCTAGTGACTGACTGCATATGGACATGCACGCATGTGCCTGCACGCATGGCATGTGTCTGCATGCACTGTGCATGCATGCATGTGTCTGTCTGTCTGTCTGTCTGTCTGTCTGTCTGTCTGTGTGTGTGTGTGTGTGTTTGTGTATATATGTGTGTCTACTTGTGTGTGTGCATTAGACACTGCAGTGCATTAGACGTGCAGATCCATGAATGAGGGGCAGAGGCCAGAGCATAATAATCTGCATGTGAGGGGGTCCACTGACCATGCTAGCTCCCAACACAACAGTGCATTCAGCCTGTTAATAGCATGTTCACTCTTGTCTTATGTTAGCATTATGTTCCTGGCTTCCTCAGATCTGCATATGTTACATACATGTTACATATCACAGACACCCCTCAGTCTATTCTAACCCATTGCACCAGTCTTCCTCTCCTCGGGCAGACTAGCCGATATTTCATTTTTCATGTGTTTTTGACGTCTTGGCTCTTTATAATCTGTTATAAGTTCCAATCTGTGCCACGGTGTCTTTGTACCCCGTGACTCAATCAATCCACTTTCACTTGAGATCAGTTGAGAACAAAGACTCTGTCTGAAGACACGTCCGAGACACACACACACACACACACACACACACACACGCGCGCGCGCGCGCACACACACACCCTGCACGCACATAATCCGCAACGTCCATACACAATATCATAATTAAACGGAATAAATAGATGGAAATCAGTGAAAGGGAAAGGGTAGAGAGAGGGAGGGGGGGTTAGGGGTGTGATGAAGAGGGGGTGCGGGAGAGGAATACGAGTCTATGCATTCTCAAGGCGGTCTTTCTGTAGCAAGAAAAAAAAACAGTACCCTAACAGGAATTGGCCGTGCTGCTGATGATGGCACGGGGAATGGGATTTCATTTGGCGGACGTCTGAGATATGCGTGCGTTAGTGGTGGCTCGCAGGGCGGCGTGTGTTCAATGTTAGTGGGAGCTCCGTGGATTCACCTCCACTGTGTGTGAAAGGAGAGAGGAGAGGAGAGGAGAGGGGGGCGGGGGGTGTATGGACCTCGCCGCCTACGGGACCCACAGGCAACCCCCGATTGTGTTCCGCTCCCATCATCATTTCTGGAGGTGAAGACAAAAGAAAAGGGGGGAGAAAAGAGCAGAAGAAAGGGGCCTGAGATTCGGGTTGTCGTGACGGGGCCCCCCCCCGACTTCACCGCCGCTGGCCGGGGTTGTCCTGACGCCGGGGAGAGAGAGAGGGGAAGGCGGCGGAGGAGCCGACTCCAGACCGGGGTTCCAGCCGTTCACCCTCCGAGGGCCCGTTTGGAGCCACAGTCTCAGGTATGCGTCCGGGATAAACCCGAGCTAGCCCCGGTTGGCTCGTCGGCTTGTACCGCTGGTATATGTGTTAATGGGGTCGGAGGGGATGGCTGCTGTTGTTCGCAGCATCCATAGCGTTTCTATTATTAAACGTGATATGCTAACCCTGTTAAAACTGGCCCCCCGATCTGCAGAGGGGAAAACATCTGCACCTAATCACCTATTTTCTCTCTCCGAGCTAAAGCTGCTGTGCTCGTCATCCTAGCCTCTTAGTATAATCAGCTTGCGTTTTGTTCACTAATACATCTCCTGTCAGCAAGCTAAACGAGGCTAGCTGGTTATGGAAGCTAACTAGCCGGATAGCCGCAGTTAATTAGCAGCGGATAATAAGACGTCTTGGCTAACGCTACCAAGCTAAAACAGACACATAGCTCGGCAGCTAATTGCGTTTTATATGCCAAGGCTAGGGCACAACGTCTTATTGTGTTATTATGGCAACCTACAAACCCCTAAAACATGCCAGAACTTAGTTGGATATTTGAGCTGTTTTTCTTACACCAAATTACAAATGACTGTCCGTGTGTTTTAATTATCTCTAACTGGACTAACCACTAAATATCCACATGGCTGACTCGCCTGGTAATGCAGTGGTTTGCTTATATGGTGAAATGGTTAAATTGTGTAAGGTGTGTGTATTGTGAATACGGTTGTCTGGTTGTACTTCAGCTGTTATGGATATTTGGGGATGGAAACCCCCGGATAAATCCTCTGGATCGGTCCCCAGATGTGTCCACTCAGACCTATCATGTGTTTTCTTGACTGAGGACATTCTGCTGTTTACTAGCAATGGGCTAATATGTTGGCAACTTCCAATAGTCCTAACTCAAAGACAATCTAATTGTTATGATATGTCTTAGACGAATGAATGGCAGTGATGCCAGAAATGTGGGGATGTATGTTTTGAGTTTGGTTGAGTTGTGAATACATGTTACAACACCTCTACCAATCTACAGAGCCAATTCGTATATAAAACAGTTTTGATGACTGTTTTTGACAGATTTTAAGCTTAAATAGAAATTATAGTCAGTTTAGCTTAGTCTTTACCTTATTTCATTGTGATTTTCAATTTCACATTATAGTTGACACAGGGACTCTGTGATGATCAGGCCCTACAAAAATGCAACAATAATAATAAATTACCAATAAGACATAGAACCCACATCCTTATTATCCTGTCCACATGAAAACACAGCATCAGCCAATTCCTATACACCCCAAGGACATTCAAATTCAATAGTTAATACACATTCATTCATACAGTAATATATAGTATCAGTTGGTGTTAGTCAGTAATACACAGCAGCGATACAGACCTCAGTCTACATGATTATCTGACTTCTGATTTGCTCGAGAAACAACACCGCTACATTCACAGATAATCAGTGTAAGTAAATGAACACAAACCTCTAGGAAAGACGTAAACAACACAACACACACCTTTACAGATTACCTGTGTGCCATGCAGCCTACTGCACACAACACAAACATCTAGTAAACAACACAACAGGCTTCTACTAAACAAGATCAGACCTCTAGTAAACAATATCAGGCCTCTAGTAAACAACACAGATCTCTTGTAAACAACACAGATCTCTTGTAAACAACACAGATCTCTGGTAAGCAACACAGATCTCTAGTAAACAACACATATCTCTAGTAAACAACGCCGATCTCTAGTAAACACAGATCTCTAGTAAACACAGATCTCTTGTAAACAACACAGATCTCTTGTAAACAACACAGATCTCTAGTAAACAACACAGATCTCTAGTAAACAACACGGATCTCTAGTAAACAACACGGATGTTTAGATGTACTAGATATGTGCAAGCAACACATATCTAGTAAACACACAGCTCTTGTAAACAAAACAACACAGACCTCTAATAATAAACAATAAGGTCACTGACCCTCGGAGACTGAAGCTAATCATCTGCTGTGATCAATCTGGTAACACTGTACTAGGCCGTGTAATATATTCAATATACTTTAGCCACACTACACTCAGGGCTGTATGTTTAGGGTCCTAACTCTGTAAAGGCAACTATTCAACAGGAAAAATACGTATTACAGCCGAACAAACCCTCATGGTGGTTCTGACTCTCTAAAGCACTTGAACCCCACACAAGTTCTATTGGTCCAAGGCGCACCTTTTTAACCTGGGATACATTTAGTTTATTTGTTCCAATACTATGGACCGCTCAAGATTGAAGTACTGTGTAAATAACATTTATATGAGAGTACAACAAGGCAATGAAAATACAAATAAATACATACGAATATATAATATATGTACCTACAGATATACATTGAAATTCAAGGGCAGTATATTGCGAATTCAGCATTCACATTGCAAATTTGTGCCCCCAGGATGAGTCTAGTGTAGGCTAGTGTATTGTTTAAATGGTAAATGTTTTGTAATGTTAACTTAAAAAATATACATTTTGGGTGAAGGTACTTCCCATCTACCCTGGGAAAAATATGGTTGAAATATATAAATATAATGCTGTAAGGAATAAGACGGAATAAGAGGAATAATGAATACAACTATTGTCCGCTGATGAAGTATGGGTTGGCGCAAGACAGGAGGCAAAGTGGCCTTTTGGGAAATACAGTGATTGGGGAAGTCACCAAAGTCTAATGTAATTACATTATCAACCATTTCATAATTAACGCAGGCTCAGCTACTGGGCAATTCACTTTGGACATCATTTTAGTAACATATGTATGAATTATCCATTTGTGGTTTAATGTTACACATACTGTATGCCATGAAGAAGTGACCTGAACATACAGTGTTTCTCCCAAGTTTAATGATGCCACCCTGTCATTTGGATGAAGAATAATGCTTGTGTTTTTCATGTATGACTCTTGACTGGTGGGGTCTTCCTTGTGTGTTTTCAGCATTGTGAGGAGCGTTCCCGCCAGCTCTGGGAAGATGAGCTCTACTGCCCGCAGAGACTGGAGAAAGAGGGAAAAACCACAGCATAAACCCCCAAACTAAAGCAGAGCTGAAAAGGAGATTGTGGACTTCTAGGATATGGATGACATGGAGTGGCGAGGCAGAAATTAAGCCAACGGTATGAAGGTCAATCGAAGCTTGAGATCCTGAAGAGCACAGAGAAGAAACTAATGGTTTGCGAGACCAAAGACTGCTACCACCCAACTGATCGTCTGCAGAGCAAACGAGTATTAGGACAGGAATGACCTAATGTGACAAATTGTCTCTGAAGGCTTAAGACGGATGAAGATACCCATGGAGTGTGTTCCTCTAGGATTGTCTGCTGGAGGTCTTCAACTTGATGACCCCTTGACACGTTTTAATGTAAAGTCCTCGCTCCACTGTGGTTACAAACAGAGCTACAGAGTGCGGTGATGCCCGGTGCTTTCACTGCTACAGGATGCTGTGTTATGAACCTTTTCCTTTTTGCACGTGGGTTAGCGATTCCCACCTTCTCTTCTCTGGAGTCTTAACTCTACTCTCCTTTATGACACTACAGCCCGGAGAATCTACTTGAGAACGTTACGCCTTGAGCATCAAACATCTCAGCTGGTTTAGATATTGTGTGCCAAACTGCTTCAGCAACATGTGAACAGCCAGCTCATCTGTGTATCTTTTTTGGTCGGAACTCATTTTGAACTTGCTCATGCACAAAAACGTTTTTAGCCGTTTTCCCTGTACTTAAGTTGTATTTTGTCAGGCCTTATTGAAGGTCAGAGGAAAAAAGGATCAACATAAAAAAAACAAATCTGCCTTGACCTCACCGTTGACTCTTTGCTGCTATAAGTGAATATTACCGTTATGTGTTCATCTGCCTCCACTGTGTTTTAAAGAAGAAATTTCATCGTTCCTCCGTCAGTTTCAGCCATTTTATTTTCCTTGTCTGCACACAAGGACTTGCTGCCTTTACTATTTAGTTTTTTCCTCCTGAAAAAGAAAAAAAATGCAACACTTTTCAAACAGCCCAGCACCTCCTTCTCTGCCTCCTGGCTTCAGCGGGCGGAGCAGTGGAGGCCCTACTTACCCCCCTCAACCAGCAGACCCCCACATCTCCCCCCGCATGGCGGAGGACTACACGGCCATGCAGCAGGCGGGCCTCCACAGAGTACACTCCCACCCCAGCCAAGGTTCCCACATGCTGGCATACAGTGGCCGGGCCAGAGGGGTGGGAGACCGCCCCGCCCCCCAGGCTAGCCTCCACAGCAGCGCAGGCGGTGGCAATCCCTACCGCAAGGAAGCCATGGATTACTATTTCGCAATGGGTGGAAAGGAACGGCATAGGAGAGGTGGGGTTATGGGCTATGGGGCGGGGTTTGGCTACCCAGGCGTTGATGGACATATAGCACAGCAGTACCGCCACGGCGCCTCAGGCTCAGCACAGTCGCCTGGCATGATGTCACCGTACCCGGTGGAATACGGTACCACGGCTGGTTCTGGGGGCGAGGCCGGAGCATTCTCTCCCTCACATCAGTACAGTTTGAGTCAGAACCCCGCTGCCATGCAGCTCCGCCAGCAGGGACAGGGATACCAGTCTGCCCACCATGGGCAGCAGCATAGGAACTACCCCCAAGCCGCTCACCAAATGACCCCACAATACCCGCACTACTCCCCACAGGGAGGGACTCCTTCTGGCTCATCGGGAATGTACAGCCCTCCTCCTCAGCGCTACCACGATGGAACCGGTACAGCTGGGTTTGATCCGAAAGTCAACTGCTCCCCAGGTGTTGCCTCCAGTTCCAACTCTGCTAGTTCAGCGTCAGCAGCCGCTAACAACGTTGTGCACATGGAGAACATGCAGCAGAGTTACCACCCCTCCCCTTACCCCGGCTACTCCCCACAGAGTCACTCCCTCCACAAGCAAGCTGCTCTGCAGCACCGCAGCTCTCAGCACGGCCTTGCTGCCGGCTACGACCCTCTGATCAAGATGCAGACGCATGGCCCGTCCCAGGCCTCCCTGTACGCTAAACATCACCAGGCCTCCAACCCCAATATACCTCATGCAGTGTCGCAAGAAATGGCCAAATCCCCAATGCACTCCAACGCTCAGCAGAATCCAATCAACCAAAACTTCAGCCCTGTGTCCAATCCGTCTCCAGCAGCCTCTGCAGTGCATTCCCCCAACTGTAGCTCCTCCCCTTCCCCTCTGATGGGTATATCGGAGGTCCATGGAAACCCAGCGGGACATCCTCCAGCCCACCCTGCCGCACCCCCTCGGGGAGGCCATGGCCAGGGGAGGGTATTGCAGACTGTGCCTCAGCTCAGCCCAACGCCAAACTCCAACAGCAGCATCAGCAGCTGCGGTAGCAGTGGCGGCCACAAGGCTCAGGGCATGAATGCAGCGATGGCAAGTGGGCACTCGTCGACTAGTCGCAGCCGAATGGGTACAGGTATGGGAGTCGGATCACGTGAAGAAGGCTCTGCAATGTACTCGTCTCCACTGGAGAAAATGCAAGACGCTGGCCTTAACAGTCTGAATGCCTTGACTTCCCAAGTAGCCAACTTACCGAACACCGTGCAACACATGCTGCTCACGGACACCGTGTTTTCTCAGAAGAAGGGCAAAGATGGTGGACAGATGCAGCAGCAGCAGCAGCAGCAGCAGCAGCAGCAGCAGCAGCAGCAGCAGGTGGCGCATGCCATTCCCCAAATGCAACAACGGAGTCGGAATGCGAGTGCGGCGTCGAGCACCAGCACAGTCAGAGAAGGAAGTGGCGTGGGCGGTGGTGATGGCTCTGAGGCCGGGGCTGATGAAGACTCCCTTGTGATGTCAGAGCGGGCACCATCGGTTGCCAAGGTGGAGCGGGAGGAGCAGTACTCAGAGGGAGAACATCGGCGAGCCAGGCAGATGAGTGGCGCTAGCAGTGGTTCTGAACCCGCAGGCTTCTGCCCGCCTTCCCAGAGTCTTATCCAATCCCAGGCAGGGCAAGCGTCCCATAATAAAATGATGATCAATTCTGAGCCAATGACAAAACAAGCAGGGTTTTCTGAGATGAAACCAAACGAATCCCGCATTCCCTCTGCGTCTCAGTCTGTTTGCCGCCCACCTGCCGATCCTGGACAACACTATACCTCTGCTCCAGTTCCTCGAACCCACTCCTCTCCTTGTGATGATCCTCCTCTCAAACCAAACTGTCGCATAGAGCCCCCACATGGAGAAAACCGATATGGCCAGAGGAAAATGATGGAAGTAAAAAAGGAAGTGATTAAAAGTGAGAGTGGGGGTGTGGTTAAAACGAGGGACAAAGGAGACAATCAAATGCAAGGAAAAGGAGATGGGAACCTCCTGCAGGATGGTCGCGACAAGGAGAACCGATTTAACAGTGGCTCCAGTGGACACAGTAATGAGCGTGAAGGACCACAGAAGATGTCTGAGGAGCAGCAAAATGCCAGCAGTGTGGGTGTCATTGTTTCATCTCGGCCTGAAGTAGGCCACCCAGACAAAACCAAGGGTCTTCAGGACGCTGAAGAGAAAGGTCCCCGGCCATACGTTAGAGACGCTAGCGGTCGCAATGGGGAGGAAGGTGTAGATTTAACTGTTTACTCTGCTCACCACCAACTCCACCAGAAGCCTAATTTTGGACGTTCTCAAAATCACCCACAATTAGTCCCGCACAAATATAGCTACCCTGAGGCACAATATGGCCCTGATGCTTTATTGAAAAGCAGGGGTAGAAGCGGGCCAGCGGGGGTCATGGAGGCTGTCTCCAGATACCCGGGGCACCAGCAACCCCAGTCTGCATATGGCCCTGCTCATTCTAAAGACCTAGTTGAGGCATCGTTGAAGAGGACGGAAGGTGCAGGGCCAAGAGTTCCTGAGGATAATGCTCAGCTGCAGCAGTTCCCAAGCCTTTTGCAAGAGGTCCTTCAAGGTTATAATTTAGACAGGCGTTACGGGCGACCCGAACAAGCATTTCCTCCGCATCTCCAGTTGCAGCAGCAGTTTCAAACCAGACATGGATTTAGCATGTCTGGAATGACCGAAGCCGCTCTACGTTCCACCCAAATGACTATGTCTGGAAAGCCCCTACAGTTGAACCATAAACAAGGACCAGCTTCTACAGATGCCCAGCCCAAGATGCCATCAAATGCTGACAGAGCTAAAGGGGGTGTGTCCCAGAGTCATTTCCCTGAGGCTATAGAGTCTGTGCCTCCTCCTACCAAACACATTAACCTGGCAGACTATTCATTACCACAGAAGAAGCCGATGTCTACCCCGTCCTCTGCAGTACAAGAGCTCCTTCTGCAAGAGACAGAGCCGCTAACACGTAGTGCTAGCCAAAATGAGACCCAAAAGTTGTCCACCTCCCTGTTACTGCTGTCCTCTGAACGCCGCTCTGTGATCTGTGATGTTTCGCCAAACCGTCGCAGCACCCCTGAACGTGAAGATAGGGAGCGGGAAAAGGCTCTGGGTGGATCCTCTGTGATCCAAGAGCCGTTTTCTTCTGTGCCAGGGGCCAATGACTTAGGTAAAAAGGATCCAGGAGTGAAACCGGTGGTGAAGATGGAAATGGCTTTGAAGGAGAGGTGCCCTAGTGCTGCTAATCTGCAGCCGGATCGCCACATCAGTGGGTCAGCTAAAGAGGCCGGTTCCAAGCCTGGTCATCCTGCTGATCCCTACAGACGATGTAATGTTGACATGAGCCCCATGCCTCCTCATCCTACTGCTACCACCAACCCGCTATCTCCACCCTCTAGGCACCAGCCTTATGTCCATGGGTTTGACCTGACCAGTGGCCATGCCAGTGGGTTTCCTGGCTATCGCTATGGGGATACGAGGGAAGGCGGCATGATGCCTCGTGGCAACCCTCACTTTCCATCCCATCACCCCTACCATAATCTATCCCCCCAGACTCAACTCTCAAATCCACAGTCAGCCAACAAGCTTCAGATGTACCCCCACCCCTGTGGCCCTTCCCACCCACCCCAGGACATCAGCGAATGGGTAGCAGCGATGAACAGGCAGCCCAAGGAGATGATAATGATGCAGGCAGGCTCCTCCCCAGGAAGGCATAAACTTCCCAGCCAATCGGAGCAGCGACAGCGGATGGTCCCTCCAACAGACATTTTGACCAATGAACATCTGACCAAACCCCCTCTTCCCCACCAGAGCGCTTACTACGACATCAAGATGTGGGAGGCATCACATGGTGGCATAAAAGGAGCCGTATTGATGGAGGGAGACCCCTACTACAGAACAGCTCCACCTCCCTCTGCTCCTGTGGCACCCCATGGAGTCGTTCCTCTAGTATCTGGTTCAAACCTTGTGGACTCTGATGTCACCAGAGCAACCGCAGTAGAACCTAAATCAGCTCCATCAGTGTCAGCATCCACCTCTGTCAAACCCTTCACCGAGGCCAACTCCGCTTCACCACAGGGGCCGCGGCCAGCTAAAGTGGGTGGATCCGGAGACACAAATCCGTTGATGTTGAGGCGGAGAGTGCGTTCCTTTATCTCTCCGATCCCTGCCAAGAGACCGCTGCAGGAGACCAGGGCAGCCCTCAACTCCCACCATTCCCCCGGGGCCCACTCAGAGTCCAGCCACAATAACGAAGATGACTCGTCAAGTTCGGACATAGTTTGTCCCCGCCTCTCGTCCCCTATTTCTGGTGAGAATGCCTACTCGCAGTCCATGTCTCCCTCTGGAGGTAAGAGCAAGCCTCTGACTCCTAGAAAAGGGCGTGGTCTGAAACTGGAGGCTATAGTGCAGAAGATAACTCCAAATGTTCAGAAGGACGGCGAGACACACCATTTCCCAGGCTACTCTCATTCAGAGTTGGGTTCGTTCAGTGACTCACAGGGTCAAGATTACCCCAGAGTTGTAGGTGGGGACGAGGGTTACCTTGATGATAGTCACTCTCTGAATGACATGACCTTCAGAGGAGTCGATGACGCAGGGCCACTGCCCCCCACTGCTTACCCCTGTGAACCTCACCAGACCTCCCAGGTTCTCAAACAAACAGACTTTGATTTTGGTTTAGGGGCTGAAGGGGTTTCGGCCTCCGGTGACAAGGAGGACTTCACCCTGCTGGGTCCTCTACCCCCTCCTCCGCCTCTCCCTCGTCCGGTCCAGGGCTCTCCTCCCCCTTCCTCATCAGCTCTGTCTGACATCCAACATTTTACCAACACCTACCAGCAGCTGGAGACCCGCCGGGGAGAACAATCTGCAGCCAACCTCCTCAGACAAAAGCTCCAGGAAAGCGGGATTGGATTTGAAGACTATTCTGGCAGGGAATACTACGCAACCACCCCACCACACCACAGCCAGACCCCGGGACTCCTGCTGAGCAGACCACAACATCACATGTCCTCTGGGAGGTCCAGTCTGTCACCACAAGACTGCAAGATGACCGACAGTTCTGTGCCCAAAGGCTATTTCCCATCAGGCAAGAAGAAGGGCAGACCTGTGGGAAGTGTCAACAAGCAGAAGCGGGCCCAGGGCCAGAACTCATCCCCGGGTCACAACAGCATGCATGGGTGTCCCCTAACACCCTCCCCAGCTCCCTCTCTACCTGGCCTTCCCCCTCCGCCAGGACAGACCTGCAGCAGCATGTCCGCCTCCCCTCCCCCTCCTTTTGTTGACCAACCACCCACCCCGCCTCTGGCCCCGCCTGTGTTGACCCAGGTGGTGAAGGTGGATGTGGAAAGCGACACACCCCTGGAAGTGGAGGTGAAGCCCCTGAGACGAAGACGAACAGGGGTGAAGGATGAGGGTGGGGCGGCGGGGGTCAGGGGTCGCCAGAGGAGGAGGCGGAGAGTGGGAGCGGGAGCCGCCTCTGTGCCTCAAGATGACCCCGAGACCTCGCCGGGTACTGTTGGCCCACTGGACCCCAGCAGGAAGGGTCCGTTCATTCCTCACATCCATGTCGAGAAAAAGGTGCCGGAGGTTGGGGCGATGTGCACCATCGTCAATGCTGAGGAAGAGAAGATGAAAGGGGAACGCAGTTTAGCAGGAGTGAAGACCGGTTTGGACTCTATGCTGGCCTCTGCGTTTTCCACCCAGTTTTCCAGGAGGGAGAGGGAGGCGGAGCAGCAGGAGTCGGATGAGGCAGAGAGCAGTGTCCCGGCTGGGAAGACTCTGCCCCAATCCAGCTACGTGGTTTCAGGACCAGTGATCACCGAGACCAACCACTCTGGTCGCCTGCTCTGTTGCCTCTGTCAGAAATGGGCCAACTACAAACACCTGGGAGATCTTTACGGGCCATACTACCCTGCTGAGTACGCCACCAAGCTGCCCAAGAACCAGCCACAGGTCCGGCAGTGCCAAGCCACTGTTGCAGCCAATAGAACGGGACCAAGCTCTGACACCAACCCAAACGTATGTAGTAATCTCCAAGACGCCGCAACACACGACTCTCAGATGCCCAGACCTTCGTGTGAAAGTGACTACGCCATCAGCCTACTGCGGCACTCCACCTCCCCTCACCTGGCAGTAAGCGGGTTCTCCCCCGCCGGCGCCGATGAGATGATGATGATGTATCTTTCTGGAAAGCTGAGCAGCAACTGCAGCTCCAGTGCCAGTAAGACCCCATCGCTGACGTGGGACATGCACCTCGACACTCGCCCCATTCCCGAGCTCAAGAGGGAGCCGGATCTGGACATAGAGCTGCAGCCCAAACTCCAGCTGCCGCCCCCTGAAGAAGCACAGCAGAGACCCCAACACAGAAAGCTCACCTCCCACCCGCGCTTCAAGCGTAGGCACAAGTCCACAGAGGACTCCCCAAGGATGGTGCCATCCAACAGCAAGGCCTCGCTGCCGTTCCAGCCCCCTCCCCCGGCCCTGGACTCCCTGGGACCCCTTGCCCAGCTGGCTCAGCTGCCCCAGATGCCCATGGACCCGGAGGAGCTGTGGTTCCACGAGGGCTGCATGGCCTGGACCAGTGGGGTATACCTGGTCAACGGCAGACTCTACGGTTTACAGGAGGCACTAGATGGTGCTCGAGAGACGGTCAGTATATTTGAACATTTACACCATTGATTGGTTGATGATTTTGTCAATATTATAACTTTTGTTATTTCCCGTTTTGGGTCCTTGTGTCCTCCTGTGTGGTGCAGAGCTGCTCCTACTGCGAGGCGGTGGGCTCCACCCTGGGGTGCTACACCAAGGGGTGCACCCTGCGCTACCACTACCTGTGTGCCATGGAAGCAGGTAGCCACCCTGCTCCGTTACCATGACTACACTGCATCAACACATTAACACATACCTCTTCATCACCTGTGTGACAGTTATTTTTTACAAATGTAAATTATGTGTATGAATAACGGTGAACATATGCACCCATTAACTATGTGGAGATATAAAAGTAAGTAAGAATCTCACAGGAGAAATGTGAGAATGTATTAGATGGCAAGCAATGACAATCCTAATTACTCTTCACAAAATACCTTAAGTGTTCAACTTACTTTAATATCTCCAAACTAACATCATTAACTACCTACTTAACTATACACCTAACACAGTTAGTGTTTAAATCAGAACTAAATATGTAATATTCCAGCTGAACAAAACTTAGTGACTCACTATACTGGCCACTAGGGGGCAGTGCAGGACATAATGAATACAGAGAACAGACAGTCCATCCAGGTGTCACATGTTGTTCTCTCTGTAAGTGTGGTAGCCTGGGGTGGTTTCTTAATGTTCTGTAAATGTTCTCTCTCCGCCAGACTGTTCATTGAATGAAGATAACTTCTCCCTTCGTTGTCCGAAGCACAAGGTAAAGATGGAGAGGTTGGTCTTCTGTTGTTTCCCCACAACATCCAGTAACACCACGCCGTAATATCATTTTTGTGGATGACTGAGGTGTCTCTTTTCCCCCTGCTCTTTTCTTTTCTGTAGTTTCTGCAGAGCGGTCGGCCAGCCAAGCCGGTCTTCCTGGAGCAGTCGGAGAGAGGCTGACACCAACGAAGAAGAACAGACACCGGGGTCTGGAGACTGTGAGTTGGGGGGGAGGGAGGGAGGGGGGGAGGGATGTAGAGGGAGAGGTAGTTTGGGGAGAAACAATGAGGCATTGAGGGACAGAGAGATATAGTTGTCATTCAAAGTGTGATATTGTTTGCATAGTGAGCTATATATTATAATTACTACTACTACTGCTACCACCAGTGTTTCCCATACATCCATTTATTTGTTTGCGGCTCGCCACAATATCATTATTATTTTCTTAAAATAATAATTAATTAGTAAAATAGTCATCGCCGATTACATAGTGGGTGGGGGCTATGGGGATCTTCCATTTAAAGTGCCATGTATTGTGTCTTTAATGACTCTGCCACCAGCCATTGACATGGCTACTTGCGGGCTCCTCCCGAAGACAAAGACACAGGTTGATGAGAGACCGGTTTATTGCAATAGTTAGAATAGTAAGAATAATTGTGAACAAACAAAGCAGATGGTACATGCTAGAGCTCTCTCCTCGAGTGTGTGGTGGTGGCTGTTTTAACCTGTGAGCCTTGATTAACAAAGACCCACAGGTGTGCAGCCTCACCAGCCAATCAGTCCAACTCATGCTAGGTGAGGCTGCTTAAACCAGCCACCAACCACACACACCCTCCACAGTGTCGTATTATATATTTAATTACTATTTAGAGCAATAAAATAAAAGTAACTATTCTGAAATGCTTTGCAGAAATATAATAATATATCCCAATAATATCATCTCACGTGACACTACTCAACCAATCTAATCGCTGAAGTAATTCAGATTACCACACACACACACACCACACCACACCACACCACACCACACCACACCACACCACACACACACACACACGACAAAAAGCTCATGTATTTGGTCTGTTCCGGGAGAGCCCAGATGCAGCTGATCTAAGTTCCGAATCATTCATTTAATATTCCTTTTTTTTCTTTCATTGAGCACAAACCTGCTACCCTCAGCGATAGCTGAATACTATCTAAAATAATATATACTCAAATATCCAAAGTATTGGAAAGGTTTCTTTTAGTTTTTCCCTAGAAAGCGAGGAATACAGGATAGAAATTCAGCACCACTTAAGTTGGGTGTTGTAGAATTCACCACTGGCAAGGCTAGGCTAAGATTAGCCTTGCCAGGCTAGCTCTCCCAGCGGAGAAGGGGCGGTCAATTTGATCATCAAGTGACAAGTGACATATTGTATCATGCCAAATGACACGCTAGCTTTTATATGAATAATAAAGCCACTATAGTTATCATTTATTCAATTTATAAATATTTATAAATGCATAACAGATTTTTGCCTCCTGGTGTTGCCAGGGCGTAGTGAAAGTCATTCTGGGTAAAGTAGGAAAATTGAACACTGGAGCAGATCTGGGGAATCCGACACGACAGCCGTTACAAATTGCAAACGACAAAACAGTACAATTTTACACATCGGAAAAACCCTGGAACAAATATTAAATCGATGTCAGATGTTTCATAACAATGTCAGTGTTTTAGCCTGAATTATTCCTTTTAATACAAGGTTCACTTGTGTTACAGGGAAGGATGGAGAGGAGGAGGAGGAGGAGGAGGAGGAGGAGGATGGGGAGGAGCAGCAGCATCAGGAGGAGGAGGAGGAGGAGGAGGAGGAGGAGGAGGAGGAGGAGGAGGAGGAGAACTTCTGAAACCCGTCTGTCGGACGGACGGACGGACATGGAAAAACCTTTTTGTGGAATGTACTTCTCAACCGTTCAGAGAAAACAAACCTTTTGTACGCAAGCCGTCGCTTAGTAACTTTTGACCACCGGAAACTGAACTGGACGGGAAACCATGGATACGGCAGCGTGTTGTAACGCGGGAACAAAAACAAAAACAACAACAACAAAACAACCACAGCAGCAACAGCAAAGTGTTTGGACCCTGGTGGTGTGGAGGAGGCAGTCCCCCTCTATGTAGAACCCCCCCCCCCTTGCTCCTAATGCCTTGGTTGGTTTAATGTGGTTTTGTGGGCGGAGCTTCATTTCAAGGACGGAGAGAGGAGGATCGGCCTTTCCATACTATTCTTTCATTATTATTTTACTCAGCATTAGTACTTCAGTATTTTACGTACGGGGAGCGGTCGTGTACTTGTATGTGTTTTATACTCTCAAACCGCGCCCACATATCATGTTATGTTTTTACACTTTCTGGAGGGGCGGGGCCTGTGAGGGGGCGGGGCCCGAGGAACTTTGGATGTCAGGGTTGATTGGCCACACAGACATTAATGCCTTGCACATGGGTCTGCTGCCTTCGAACATTGTGTGTGTGTGTGTGTGTGTGTGTGTGTGTGTGTGTGTGTGTGTGTGTGTGTGTGTGTGTGTGTGTGTGTGTGTGTGTGTGTGTGTGTGTGTGTGTGTGTGTGTGTGTGTGTGTGTGTGTGTGTGTGTGTGTGTGTGTGTGTGTGTGTGTGTGTGTGTGTGTGTGCAGGATATGCAAGGTGTGAGGCTGTTTTTGGTCTATTTGAAAAGTGTTCTTATTTTTAAGCGCGGCAGTTTTTACGGTACAGATAGTATTGGGGGGAGCGTTAAGAGTTGGAAGCAAATTTTAAGCCGTTTAGAGACAAACTGCTTGTCTTCAGCGAGGGAGGAGCGGCGGGAGGGTCGCTAGGCGCTTGGTGGGCGGAAGGAAGGAAGGCCTTACAGGAAGCCGTGTACAGGGACTTCCTCCTGGTGACCGAGGACCACGTTGTTTATGGAACCAAAACCTTTTAGTTTGTTGTGGGAAGAGGTCGTCATGGGAGCGACCACCTGGGCTCTTCGTTGCGGGAGCATCAGCAGCAGCAGCAGCAGCAGGAGTCATAGTAACCAAGTACTTTTATTTCTCGCTCTCGTCGGTCGGGCACAGATGTACGTCCGATCAGACGTAGCGTTTCCATGAAGCCACAGTGTGAGTTGTACACAGTGTCGTACTACATCGAGTTTTTTTTTTATCGTTACTCTTGTAAAAAAAAAAAACTAAAAAGTGAAAGGATAGCGCTGAGTCCATGCTGTACTAGATACCTGTCAATATGTATATGAATTATGAATACAACACACAAAACTGCTTCGACTCCTCTGATCTTCACTAAAGTGTTTGTTTTGTCCTCAACTGTTTCCCCCGTTTCCTCTCTTTCACTGGCTAGCTTCTCTTTTTCTTCCAGTGAAAACTGGTTTTCTAAACGTTCATAAGATAGCCAGAGGTTGGTTGGTTTACACTATCTTACAAAAAACAACCAACTTAACCAAAGTATAAATAATATTGTAATATATATGAGAGATCATTTACTCAAATGTTTCATGGTTCAAACCACGGCGTTTACTTAAATGTCTCATATCAATTGACACCGTCCGGTTTAACATAAATACTTCAACTTATAGGTTATTATTGGTTGTTGTACATATTTTTCTGCTCAGTTTAAAGCACAATTGCTATTGTTCATTTTCGGTCAAAACAGTGAGCATGTGAATAGTTACTAGCACAAATTGAAATAGCCATTATTTGCATCTTTAATGATGACCGGAGAAGGGGCCTGAGATTCCCTGCCCATTAAAAGACTGTTGGAATAGAATAATTATTATTTGGAATTATGTTTTTCTTCTCCAGGTGTATGTCTTCACGAATAGTAGTATATTCTGTATATTATTCTTTTTAATGTTGTTCACGTTCGTGTCGTTGTCCTAATCAGGGAAACGGCGCCCCCTGGTGGCAGAATATCGCTATTTCACAGACAGACGCATATCGGCTGACCTTATCACACACCGTGCGTGCGTGCGTGTGTGTTATAAGTTTGAAAGGTTTCAGTGGCATGGAAAGCATACATTTTCATTACCTCTAAATCAAATAAACAAAATAAAGTGTATACATGTAATCAAATATAATACAAATGTAAATGTCTATAAACAGTGGACTATATGAGATAATGCAATCGGGATAGGAATGAGTTAATCAAAGTATTTCCTGGGACTAGCTTATAGAATGACTCGGTCTTTACCCATCTCCGTCAACATTGACGGTGTATATTGTTGACCATCTTATATATTGTCTAACACATGCATAATAGTCCAGGCAAACTAGCCTGGATTATTTGGGGCCGAACTCGTGGTGTTTTTTCACCACAAAGCATTTCTATGGAGTCTCCAGAACAACATGCTAAAATACTAGTTGAGGAAATATGTTTGGTTTGCATAAATCCAAGATGGCCTCCAATTATCGACAAAATGCCATATATAAATAATGGTGGGTCAAAATGACATCTGTTTGAGATTTCCATCGACTTCTTGGTCAATTTTGAGGTGAGGAATTCTAATAAAAACATTTGTAGCTATTTTTTAACAATTATAACATAACTACAGTCTGTTTTTCGGTTTGTAGGAATTGCAAAGGCTGCGTTGAGACAATTCCACAACAAAACATGCGTAGAAGAGGGAGTGAAAACGCATGATTTTATTGTTTAAACTTGAAGATCATCAGATCTTCGCCCTTGTCCCGTACATGCACAAGGAAAACAGCTTTGATTGTCCAGAGTATCAAACGTCACGACCGTAACGCAAAGAATTGTGTTCTATTCCCTTCCCAGCGAAGTCTACTCACGAGACGGGCGCATGAAGGGCTCATAGGGCAGTAAACCCATTGAGAAATGGGACACCTTAAACCTCAAAACCTATCTTTCGCCCAAATTCTACCTTCAAGTCAGTGTTTGCTTCACAGGCGTCCAGGTCAACGACATCATCGCTAGACCCGGGCCTCAGAATCATTTTGATCCTCCCTGACACCAGGGTCAGTCATAATACATGGAAAACTTTGAGTCTGATGCATTGATTTGAATTATGTCGACATGGCTCATAACTAAGCATCAAGGCTGGATATAAATTAAGAAGCTAATATGGCATTATGAATATATTATTTGGCCTATAGGCCTAGGAAAAACAGCATTTTATTGAAAAAGGTCATAGTCATACTATCAGAATACTACTCTTCAGAATATGCTAGTCATCCTGTCTTCAGAATACGCTAGTCATCCTGTCTTCAGAATATGGGATAGAATATGGGAACCGGAAGGTCGCCGGTTCAAGTCCCCGAAACACCTGGGCACTGCCGAGGTGCCCTTAAGCAAGGGACCAGACCCATACACTGCTCCCCGGCCAGTATCATCGTATGGGGGTGGCAAAGACAAATCACTGGATATGCGTAGACACGGGCGATCCCACAACTATGACCCAGTCAATTAAGCTATCTCAATGTACATTTGGTCAATTGTCATTCATCCAAGTTGTAAGACAAAGTCAAGTTGATCCTACTAGCAAGCTCTGTCTCAGCTGTCAAACAGTCAAATTTCTTCAATCAACCTTCATACTCAACTACACTAAAAACATTGGCTAATAAATATGCCCAGGAAAACTAGTCCAATTTGGAGCCCAACTTTAAACAAATTGCAAATTTTTTTTACCTTTATCTCTTTGTCCCTAGAATTAAATTCTCAAATTAAAGTCTTAGAAATTAAAATCTAATTAAAATAAGTAGTGGAAATATGCCTAATGTCTTTGAGTATGCACAGTAATCACTCCGTATATACATTTTGCTGCATTATTCTATAATATGGGAAATATATATCTATGCAATCAAAGTAAAATTTGACTATTTAAAACAAATCATTGTGTCCAAAAATCCCACTTCAGAAATTGAAATCATTCAAATATATGGTATTTTTTATCTGTAATTGGTGTCTTGGATTTATGCAAATTGAACATTTCCTCAACTAGGATTTCTGAGGACTTTTAGTTTGTTGTTCTGGAGAAATTATCTGTGGTGAAAATTAAATGACTATTTGTTCCAAATGGAACGCTAGTTTGCCTGGACTATACATGTCTAAGGGACTTACGTGTACAGTTCAGTATATGGTATAATATTGTAACTATAGATTATTATATAATCTACCATGCTCTCTCTCTCTCTCTCTCTCTCTCTCTCTCTCTCTCTCTCTCAGATAAAGTGGATATAAGTGAGAACAGATGGAGCTGTTTTGGATTGGATTTAGAGTTGCATGGGTGGATTAAAAAGGTGTGTTGACCCGCTCAGTAAGAGAGACAGATGAAAAGTGAACTCATCTCTTCCGTGATGGACGACGGCTGCGTGTTCACCTCTCCCTCGCTCTATTAGGGACAACAGATCTTGAAAAAGGTGAGTTATTGCATTTTTATTAAAACAAGAATATCATATCTTTATTGTTGAGGTTGCTTTTTTCACAATGATTTTTGTGCAGATTTGTTCCCATTTGTTTGTCATCTAACAGCATTTCCTTTTTGTTTATATATAATAAGGATGTATGCCATCGATATACAAATAACAAGAATATGTAAAAAAACCGAATTATAAAGTACCAGGGATGTGCATATAAGTTGTACATACTACGGTATTTTGTGTAAAAAAATGTAATACTGTGAATTTAGTTACTTGTCAACCTCGTGGATTGATAGCTAGCATAACCTAGCTCAGCACTGCAGCATTTGACGATGTCAAATAAATGTTAAAAGGTTGAAAAATCAAAAATACCCATAAATAAACAAATAAATATATATATATATAAACAAATACATCAATAAATCAATAAAAACTCTCCACAGCCCGGCGGGACAGCGGGACGGCGTGATGGCGATCCTGCAGCACATCCGCTCCCCGCGGCTGTCCTTCGCCCAGACGGCGGCGTCGCTGGCGCTGGGCGGCGCGGCGCTCACCTCGTCCCACTGGTGCGTGGGGAGGCAGAAGGTCCCCAAGCCCCTCTGCTCGCCCACCAAGCAGCGCCACTGCATCCCCGTGCCGGGCCTGGCCAATGCCTCGGACCCCCAGTTCTCCTGGGACACGGGGGACGACCGCTTCGTCTTCCCCGCCTTCCACGTGGGCCTCTTCTACTGCTGCGAGGAGAACATCTACACCGACGCCTGGGGTGAGGACACGCCCCCTTTCTCCTCGCTGTAGATACCGACATACGACGTTCAAATCACATTAACTGCCAGATTTAGTCATTTGATTTGAGGGTGGGGGGGGGGGGTTGTAGGCCTACCCAGCACCCCCCCCCCTAAGACACGCCCCCTACCCTAAACACAGGAGATAATAACAATGCTATGTTTAATACGCAGGTCATCCTTTTATTCTAGCCACAGAATCATATGATATACATTGGTCCTGGTCTGAAGGAATCATAGGTCAAGTCTTCTGAATATTGACTGTGTGTGTGTGTGTGTGTGTGTGTGTGTGTGTGTTTGTGTGTGTGGTTGTCATTAGTGGGGACAGAAGTGTGTGTGTGTGTGTGTGTGTGTGTGTGTGTGTGTGTGTGTGTGTGTGTGTGTGTGTGTGTGTGTTGGCGTGCGCTCACCTCTCAGTAGATTAGCGTGTGTGGGGAGTTTTAGTGGCCCTGATGAAGGATTATAGGACGGGAGAGAGAAGCTTAATGATATCCTAAACACACTGTGACAAGGTCACAAGGTCACAAGTTGGTCACTACGCTATTATTTTGAAAATCGCAAGACGCTGCAATTCAAGGATTTAGAATGGTGATCTCTTAATTCTGAAGCTCCAATTGATTCTATTAAAGTTCCATTTCACCTGCTGGTGGACAGTGAATGAGAGCTAAGCAACCGTCAAAACACAAGCAAATCATCAATCATACGAGATTAAATGAATGACCTTCGACCTCAGTTCGACACATTTACAAATTCCTTTTTTTTTTTTTTTTATCTAATCTCTGTGATGATGATGATGATACGGAGCTACGGACCCTGGACTAGTGCAGATGTTTGTTTCCATGGTTACAGTATCTCAGGTAGACGTTTGAAGTAGTTGCGTTAAAGGCGCAGCACGCGCCCTCGTCCTTTCCGCTCACTTCTGTTTTGGGCAGACAGGAAGCCGCCCACATGAGACAGGAAGCCGCCCACGTGAGACAGGAAGCCGCCCACGTGAGACAGGAAGCCGACCAAGTGAGACAGGAAGCCGCCCACGTGAGACAGGAAGCCGCCCACGTGAGACAGGAAGCCGCCCACGTGAGACAGGAAGCCGCCCCCGTGAGACAGGAAGCCGCCCACGTGAGACAGGAAGCCGCCCACGTGAGACAGGAAGCCGCCCACGTGAGACAGGAAGCCGCCTGACTCCTGTCTCTTTCCCCCCCTCCGGCCACTCTCTTGTCTTTCTTTTTCTTCAGCCGTTTTCTAAATTTGATTAACTTTATTCCGCCTGGCGTGTTGTGTGTAAGCCATTCCCCGGAGTCGGTTAGCTGTGCCTGTTCAGCCATTGTCAGTTTTCAGACACTGACATTCTTCGGGCCCTGAAACACACAGACAGGACCACACCCTGTGGGCAGTTCTCTCTCCCCTGATTGGATAAAGTGGGAACGGGATATCAGAAGAGAAAAAAATAATCTGTTGTTGGAAAACGGCGGTTGAAATATAGAGCTGTATAACACACACTATTGTTACGACTTTAGCACAATGAGACATTGGTCAAACAGAGAGACCATATACAGTATCTTACAGGTGTGTGTGATGTCCTTATTGTTCGTTCTATTCTCCTCCTCTCATCTCATCTCCTTACATCTCCACTCCTCTCCTCCTCTCCTCTCTTCTTTTCTCCGGCGGCAGTATAGCTCAGGAGGTAGAGCGGTCGCCTCACAACCAGAAGGTTGCTGGTTCGATACCCGGCTCCTCCTAGCAAAAACTGTCGAGGTGTCCTTGAGGAAGACACCCTAACCCTAACTGCTCCCCGGGTGCTGTATAAATAGCTGCCCACTGCTCCTAATACTAGGATGGGTTAAATGCAGAGAACACATTTCACTGTATGTTTACATGTATTTGACCAATAAAGAGGATTCAATCCTCACGAGTTGTTGTTGTTGTGTCCTAACATCGCCTTCTCCTCTTCTTCCTCTCCTCCTCTCTTCTTCATCTCCTCATTCTCTCATCTCACTTCTTCTCTCCTCATCTCCTCCTCCTCTCATGGCCTAACATCTCCGTCTCCATGGTAACAAACATCTGATCTCTTCCAGAGGAGAAGTGTCGCGGCTTCCACACCTTAACTCCTCCCTCAGAGAAAGGTAAACCTTTCCTTGTCTTACTGCAGTATTGCAGTACTGCAGTATTTTGGGTGTTGAGTGTTTTTTCACATGTCTGTCCAAACAGCTGTTGCTCATTGGACTAAACACCCATCTCTCATTGGTCTAAACGTTAGACCAATGAGAGAGAGATGGGTGTTTAGACCAATGAGAGAGAGAGAGATGGGTGTTTGGACCAATAAGAGAGAGATGGGCGTTTAGACCAATGAGAGAGAGAGAGATGGGCGTTTCGACCAATGAGAGAGAGAGAGATGTTTAAACTCTAAACACCTGTCTCTCTCTCATTGGTCGAAACGCCCATCTCTCTCTCTCTCTCATTAGTCTAAACGCCCATCTCTCTCTCTCATTGGTCTAAACACCTGTCTCTCTCTCATTGGTCTAAACACCTGTCTCTCTATCATTGGTCTAAACACCTGTCTCTCTCATTGGTCTAAACACCTGTCTCTCTCTCATTGGTCGAAATGCCCATCTCTCTCTCTCTCATTAGTCTAAACGCCCATCTCTCTCTCTCATTGGTCTAAACACCTGTCTCTCTCTCATTGGTCTAAACACCTGTCTCTCTATCATTGGTCTAAACACCTGTCTCTCTCATTGGTCTAAACACCTGTCTCTCTCTCATTGGTCGAAATGCCCATCTCTCTCTCTCTCATTAGTCTAAACGCCCATCTCTCTCTCTCATTGGTCTAAACACCTGTCTCACTCTCATTGGTCTAAACACCTGTCTCTCTCTCATTGGTCTAAACACCTGTCTCTCTCTCATTGGTCTAAACACCTGTCTCTCTATCATTGGTCTAAACACCTGTCTCATTTGTTTAAACCAGTGGTCTTCAACCCTCAGGGACTCCTTGGTGGATTGAGAAACGGAGCAGGACCCTCTATTAACTACTAATACTAATTTAGAATACCTTACTAACCAATTACTATGTGCAGCTTTGATGCTTAGTTCAAAGACATGTAGACAACATATAGAATCAATGTATCACGCTCAAACCTTTAGGATGACTGACCCTGGTGAGTGGCACATGGCCTATTGTCTATTCTTGGGCACATAGAAATGTCAGACTTGACACAAAGGCTTAGTGTAACACAGAGTCTACGTGGACAATGGATCTCCCCGTCCCCACCTGCTGGGCTGTTTCCTCGCAGGGTGAATGTGTGTATGAGTGAATGGGTGAATGTGAGGCGTGACTCTTGTAAAGCACTTATAAGGATAAAAGCGCTATAGAAAAAAAGCAGTCCAGTGACTTTCGTCTTGTTAACTCTCTCTCTCTCTCTCTCTCTCTCTCTCTCTCTCTCTCTCTCTCTCTCTCTCTCTCTCTCTCTCTCTCTCTCTCTCTCTCTCTCTCAATATCCATCCACCATCTCTGATTGGTCCCCCAGCCATGATGTGGCTGTCTGTAACCATGGAGATCATGTACATGGGCTTGCTGTGTGTGAGCTGCCTGCTGCTGTGCCTCCAGCTGTGTGTGGGGGCGTGGTCCCCCGCCGGCCGGCGCTGGGGACAGATGTTCAACGCCTTCGCCGCGGTCTTCACCGTCCTGGCGGGTGAGCTGACCCCAAACACGTCCACGTCCCCCCCGCCCCGACCCCATGACCCCTCAGTAAGGGGCCTCGCCCCGCCCCCATGACCCCTCAGTAATGGGCCTCGCCCCGACTCCATGACCCCTCAGTAATGGGCCTCGCCCCGACCCCATGACCCCTCAGTAATGGGCCTCGCCCCGACCCCATGACCCCTCAGTAAGGGGCCTCGCCCCGCCCCCATGACCCCTCAGTAAGGGGCCTCGCCCCGCCCCCATGACCCCTCAGTAAGGGGCCTCGCCCCGCCCCCATGACCCCTCAGTAATGGGCCTCGCCCCGACTCCATGACCCCTCAGTAATGGGCCTCGCCCCGCCCCCATGACCCCTCAGTAATGGGCCTCGCCCCGCCCCCATGACCCCTCAGTAATGGGCCTCGCCCCGCCCCCATGACCCCTCAGTAAGGGGCCTCGCCCCGCCCCCATGACCCCTCAGTAATGGGCCTCGCCCCGACTCCATGACCCCTCAGTAATGGGCCTCGCCCCGCCCCCATGACCCCTCAGTAAGGGGCCTCGCCCCGCCCCCATGACCCCTCAGTAATGGAACTCGCCCCGACTCCATGACCCCTCAGTAATGGGCCTCGCCCCGCCCCCATGACCCCTCAGTAAGGGGCCTCGCCCCGCCCCCATGACCCCTCAGTAAGGGGCCTCGCCCCGCCCCCATGACCCCTCAGTAAGGGGCCTCGCCCCGCCCCCATGACCCCTCAGTAATGGGCCTCGCCCCGCCCCCATGACCCCTCAGTAAGGGGCCTCGCCCCGCCCCCATGACCCCTCAGTAATGGGCCTCGCCCCGCCCCCATGACCCCTCAGTAAGGGGCCTCGCCCCGACCCCATGACCCCTCAGTAAGGTGCCTCGCCCCGCCCCCATGACCCCTCAGTAATGGGCCTCGCCCCGCCCCCTGATCCCGACTCTAACCTCTCACCCCGGCCCTCGCAACCTTATATACCTTAAAATATAGAAATATACACCGTATGAGTGTATACATATGAGTATGTATGTATATATATGTACTATATATATACATATTTATTTATATATAACTGTATGTGTGTGTGTGTGTATATGTATATATATATATATATATATATATGTATCTATACATGGGGGGGGGGGGGGGCAGTAGCTCAGTCTGTTGGGACTTGGCTTGAGAGCCAGAAGGTCGCCGGTTCAAGTCCCTGAAACACCTGGGGGGCACTGCCGAGGCGCCCTTGAGCAAGGCACCAGACCCCTACTACACTGCTCCCTGGGCGCTGTGTATACAATAGCTGCCCACTGCTCCTCATACTAGGATGGGTTAAAGGCTCATTTCACTGTGTGTACATGTATGAGACCAATAAAGAGGATCACATCCCTTTAGATATGTATATATATATATATATATATATACCGTATATCATTTTTTAATACTGTTTATTTTCTGTGTGCACGGACGCATGTCTGTGTGTGTGTGTGTGTGTGTGTGTGTAGGTCTGATGGGTATGGTGGCCCACATGATGTTCATGCAGGTCTTCCAGACCACCATCTCCTTAGGACCAGAGGACTTCAAACCACACAGCTACGGATACTCATGGGCCTTCTAGTGAGATACACACACACACACACACACACACACACACACACACACACAGTCAGATGACTTGCCTGCTTGCTTTATTAGTAATTCAGAATTCCGAGTGGTGTGGCTTGGCTTCATTGTGTGTATGTGTGTGTGTATATGTACGGTGTGTATGTGTGTCTCCTCCGGCATGGCGGGGCTTGGCTGGGTTTCATTGTGTGTGTGTGTCTCTTTGTGTGTACTGTGTGTGTCTCTCTGTCTGTGTGTCTCTGGCTGTGTGTGTGTGTGTGTGTGTGTGTGTGTGTGTGTGTGTGTGTGTGTCCCATCCAGCGTGGCGTGGCTGGGCTTCACGGTGTGCATGGCTGCGGGGGTCTCCACCCTCAACAGCTACACCAAGAGGGTCCTGATGGTCGGGGGCCGCCTCCCCCCCGCCCCCGCCTACACCCCGCCCTCCCCCCCGGCCCTCTCACACCTCTCGCCCTACTATGACCTCCCTCCCTCCCCCTTCCACTGCCTCCCCCTCCGGCCTCCCAGCCTCCCCCCCGACCAGGGCCAACCAGGGTCACCACAGCGATTGGCAGAGGAGGACTACAGCAGCCCTCTCTGAGGCCACGCCTCCATCTCTGAGGCCACGCCTCCATCTCTGAGGCCACGTTGAAGACGTTCAAGACATGAAGTCATGAAAATTAGATGCCATTTTCTTGACCTGCAGGATGTTGTTGAGCTATACAGTAAATAACATACATGCAATCTTACTTTTCCAAATGTGTTCCAATTATGAGGAATCTAATAGATTTATTCATGAAAATAATATATAATGTACATCTTTAGCATCATGCTACTATTAGCATGATAATAACCTCATCCTTTAGCAGCATTATAGCAATCTTAGCATGAGAGAAAGAAAAAACACGAGAGAGTGATATTTTTTGGAAGGTTTACTGTATTAGAAATCATCACCTTTTCCATTCATGAGAAAATAATGATAACAAAAATAAAACATTTACACACAGATAATATGGGAAATATATTTACACAAAGTGTCAGACCAGGGTGGTTTCTATCATACTTTGAACCAGTTGTTTTTACTGTGTCTACTAATTAAATATCTGTTAATTATGCATGTCTATTTAATCAATATTTATTAGAAGTCCAGTAAACAGAGGCTATGCTGTTGTTGGCGAATATATTTCCATATTTTACACTCCACCTGGCTCAGAAAGCGTCTAAACCCTTTAAAATGATTAAAAATATTTTAAAGGTTTTACGTTTTTTCCAGCTTTCCCTCTAAATAACCTTGATCACTACTTCCTGTCACCTGGGATTTACACCTTGAACCAGATGTAATTCCAGTTTAAGCCAACATGTGTTAACGACATTTAACTGAGCTGAATTGTTTGATCGACTATGATCGACGATTGATTGAGTTTATTTGTCGTTCATGGTGGCTGTTTCACTTTCTGAACGGTGTGGGGGGGGGGTGAACAGACCATAATAATACCAGAGACATAAAGCAGGACCAGAGTGCATATATACAATAGTCACGTTAAGAACTAGCTACCACAAACTCCAAATAAAACTCTCCCCTTTTAAAACCCGCACACTCTTACCCACAGCTAAATGTACAAACAAACACAGGACAGCACAGCCTTATAACGCTGTCCTGTGTGTGTTTAAGACATACGATGCTGGACCTCAGAACATCTTGGAGCCGTCAACAACCAGCACGAAACCAGAGATATTCGGAGAATTGAGATCTGCATCCCAACATCTGGAATACCACTCTGTGATTGATTCAGTTTGCCTGTTGGTCCATAACCACTGAACCCCCGTCATGGAGAATATGATACCAAGGGTTCTACACACGTATTAAGACTATTCTCTTTTCCCGGCAAACTGAATCAACACTGTAGCGAATTCCAGAGACACAGCCTATTTAGGAACCCAGGGCAGCGGTTTCCACAAGACCTGGCCTATGGTATTAAAGGGACTAGCGGTGGAACCAGCTAGTGGACCAGACCGTGTTTAAAGCGCCAGGGTAGATGCAGCCGGGCCTCGGTGCCTTGTGTCTCACGCCGTCTTCTTCCGTAAGACGAAGTAGATGACGGAGGAGACAAGGGTGATGGCAAAGGAGATCCAAGCCAGGATGTAGCTGTGGCCGTACCAGCCAAAGTTCTCGTTCTTGTGGAAGATGTCCGTGTAGATGGAAGCTGCGATCATGATGGACAGAGCTGGGGGAGAGACAGAGGATGTCAGTGAGGAACTAAGAGAGACTAGAGAAGAACAAGAGAGACGGTTATAGACTGTTGTTGGGCAGAATAGAGAGAACTCACCGGCCAGGAGCTGGAAGAGTCCAGAGAGGGTGAACCTCTTGCCCTTGGTGAGGGTGAAGAGCTGGGCTACGAACACCAGGATGGCAATGATGGAAAAGATACAGGCGAGTACCGAGCTGGCCTGCACCGCCTGGAGGTACCCTGCAGGGGGCGACAGAGAGAGAGAGACATGTGTTATACTTCATGACCGCAATGATGTGGACATGCCCAACTAACACCACCATGACTCATTGAGATCATGAATACCTTCTAGAACCTCCTATATATCCTGTATTTATTTTTGGTTGGTTTGGTTATTTAATTGTTTAAAAATCTTTCTTTACTACCAATTGTACTTTCTGCAGTGGCCCCCAAATGAATGAAGTTCATCTTCACTCAGAACCTCTTAGAGCTCTAACGTTGCACTTGAGTTGAACCAAGTGTAGTCCTAATGTGGCCACTAAAGAGACAATATCATATTTAAACACTTTTTAATATGTATTTGACCACCCCTATCATTGTTCCACACATGAGGAACTCTCAGCTCCTTGTGAGCCGTTCTGATCCGACCGCCAAATTTTGCCGCGCCCCTTTTTTAATTGCAGAGCCTTGGTGTAAATCAAAGGCCTCTTTGTCAGAAGAGTTGCATGACAGGGACAGAGCGGAACTATGGATTAGCTTCCCCTGGTGCGAGTGACGCTGTAGGTTTGTGGCGCCCTTTAGATTCAAGAATTTTGGCCAAAATGAATTTTACCGAAACTAATAATGCACTTGATCAATGAACAATCACCAGTTATCTAGCACACACACTCCCTCCCTCCCTAAAATGTTGTGACTTGACATCCGAACTATGTATCAAAGTGCACATTCATGGGATTACATTTGGTGCAAACCTAAAACCCAAGCCACTGTCATGAAAACCCCCAAAAAAAACATCCCAGCACTTCTGAGCTCTGCGTGACTCCTTAGCAGCGGAATAATTGCTGATCTCATGACATGGTTGAGACGCTGAGGATGACCGGGTCAGTGAGTCAAAGTCTCAGCTTTGTTAACGGCTGGCTACTGTCAATGGTGGGGTCCATACGCCATACCAAAGAGCTGTATGACAATATAATGAATAATACACAAAAATAATAGTGAAACTAGCTCTTGGTACAGTTAAGCGATAATTAAATTTCATAAAAAAAACGACCCATAATTGTATATTATTATTAATTAATAATTATTGATTAATAACCAGCGATTACTTTTACCATAAAATTCTAGATTGCCGGTAAGGGCGTTTAGATTAGATTGGATTCAAATGTATTGATTTAAAAATATATATAGATTTTCATGTGTTCGAATAATAAAATAGGCCTATATAGGCTTCAGCCTATATCCCCTCGAGATTACAGTAGGTGGGAATTAAAACCTTATTATAATTATTGTTATGCCATTTATATATTTGGCTGGTTGAGGGAGCCTGCTTGCAGGGTTGAGCCCCCCCCCCCCTCTTGTACTCAAGCTGGGGCCCTGGGCAGCCACCTCAGTGGCCTAATGGACTCACTCGTTTGCTAAGCAAAGAGCAATCTATTGCATCTATCGCGTGATCTATTGCAAACCGGGGTTTGTGAGATTGTGAGCTCCATTTGTCCCTTTAGGGCTACTGAGGGGTGGATACCTTCCCTTGAGGTAGGGGGTGGCTGGAGGGGTGGTCGCGGTGGAGGCGGTGCAGAGGGTCAGACTTACCCTGGGGGTAGGGGTAGTTGATGGGCAGGGAGGTGGTGTTCCATTCACCGTTGATCTTGACCCAGCGAGCCCAGATATCAGTGGAAATGTCGTCTGTCATCCACCAGGCCTGCAGAGCTCAGAGTTAGCTCAGAGTTAGCTCAGAGTTAGCGCAGCTTGTTCCAGAGATTGACTTTTAAACATTGCCTTTGCGGCCTGTTTGCCGGTCAAAGTTTGTCCAGATATGTACAATATGTCATTAGACATATTATGGATAGGGTGGCCTGAGGGGTCGTAACGAGGGGGGGGGGGGGGGGGGGGGGGGGGGGGCTAGAGAACCGGTTTCTGTCACCAGGCGTCTGTATTTACATGGCAGTTTATGAAGACCCTGTTCCGTTCACCCTACAAACAGGTTTCCCTCGTGCGTTTAAATGCACCGAATGAATGGTTGTGTTGTTTGTGTGTGTGTGTGTGTGCATGCTACATATGTGCGGTATGCATGTGTGTGTATGTTGTGCAGGTTGAGTATGTGGTGTGTATAGTGTGTGTGTGTGTGTGTATGTACACATTGTAGAGGGAAGGAAGGATAGTCTCGTGGTCAGGGTCAGGGTTACACACGGGGTGTGTGTGTGTGTGTGTATGTATGTATGTATGCACAGTGTGTATTATGTGTACTATATGCATGTTGTGTGTATGTAGGCGGTGGGGGCATTGCAATTGGGTCCATTGATTTGGGCTGCATTCCAACACGGTCCCACAGGTATGTCCCCCGCTCACCACACTGGAATGTGAGGCTCACACACATGTATGTGCTCGCATAGCTGGGAGCCGGCTTTAAATGTTCCAACTGACACACACACACACGTGTGCACACACACACACAGAGGCCAAGAGTGCTCTGTTGTAGTGTATGTATGTATGTATGTATGTATGTATGTATGTATGTATGTATGTATATGTATGTACCTTCCTTTGTTGAAACACACTATTGTAAGTCGCTTTGGATAAAAGCGTCTGCTAAATGACTGTAATGTAATGTAATGTATGTTGTTGAGTATTGTGTATTGTGTAAGTTGCAGTGTGTTGTTGTGTGGTAGTGTGTAAGTGCAGTGTGCATGTTGTGTGTGTTCAAAATCCGCCTAAAATACTCACATTGTCAATGGTGGCGACCAGCAGCATGATGATGCCGATGATGTGGAGAAGAAAGATGCCCACCAGTACAATCATGGTGACCTGAGAGAGAGAGGAGAGAGAGAGAGAGAGGAGAGAGAGAGAGAGAGAGAGAGAGAGAGAGAGAGAGAGAGAGAGAGAGAGAGAGAGAGAGAGAGAGGAGAGAGATAATGAAGGGGAGTAGCAAGAGGAACTTGTTAGTTCAGTTTATAAAGTTGGATAAACTGCTACAAACACTCGCTCAGGGTGTGGCTTAGAGTCTGTGTGTGTGTGTGTGTGTGTGTGGGGGGGAGAGAGAGAGCGAGAGAGAGTAGAGGTGGGGTGTGTGTGTGTGTGTGAGAGGTTACAGAAGGTGTGTATTTCTTTGAGACGCTCAAAGACAAGCTGAGGCAAGCAGACTTTTGTAATGTTTCCTCTCACACACACACACACACACACACACACACACACACACACACACACACACACACCTGGCCCACACCCAATCTTTAAAAAGAAACGGACACAGAGAAAAGTATAGAACTATGGTGGTTATCCACTCCAACAGTTTCACTTCACCGCCTTCCACACCTGGTGTACTGATTTGAACTGCACACGGTGTGTACTCAATTTCAAATATCTGTTTGTATATTCATTAGCAAGTAAAGGAGTGGCAGAAAGGGCGGGACCGACGCGACACACAGGCAAACGTCTCCACACTCTGCACATTTTGAACCCGCATGTTTCCCCTTGCAAAGCCACCTCTGAGTCCTAATGAGTCCTCTGAGTTTGTGAACTAAACGGACAGACAGACACACAGACATACAGACAGACAGGATAGCCGCGGTTTTTTGAATCATAACAGAAAAAAGGACATTCCTCCTTTGGTCGCTCCCAAAAGCAAGGCGTGTCTGCCCTGGCCCCTGGGTCTCAGGGAAACGAGACACCCCGATGTGTGTTTATCAAACACCAGAGGAGCTTTTCACTAGAAACACACTGGGGCCATTCGAGCGGGGGGGGGGGGGGGGGGGGGGTGGGGGGGGGGCGTTAGTAATGGATAATGAATGGATCGTTTTGACAACTGGTTTGTCTCCCCCCGGTAACCGGTTATTGATCACGACGCGGACGTGGAAAGAAATGTCGATCACTGTGCGTACATTTTAAATCACAGATTATATATATATATGACGGACTTCCCAAGTGCAGCAGTTTCAAAGTGTGTTCAAAGTCATTGCTTTAGATAAAAAGTAAAGTAAAAAAAATTATAAAAGTAAGATAAAAATGTAAAAACTTACTGTTGTAAAGCTGTTGGAGGAGGAGGAGGAGGAGGAGGTAGGTGTCTGTAGGAGTAGCAGGAGTAAGCAGCTGCTCTTCACGGGGCCGAGTGTCGGAGTGTCTTCGGGCTCCTGGGCTCCTCCCCACCCGCCCACCGCCCAACCCTGCTGGAACAACACCCCCCCCCCCCACACACACACACACACACACACACACCATCCAGACACACTCACCCCACCCCGCCCCTCTCTCTCTCTTTCATTATTATTATTTTTTCATTGATAGCTCTTACTGTCTTTCTCCTTTACTCTCTCTCTCTCTCTCTCTCTCTCTCTCTCTCTCTCTCTCTCTCTCTCTCTCTCTCTCTCTCTCTCTCCTCTCTCTCTCTCTCTCTCTCTCTCTCTCTCTCTCTCTCTCTCTCTCTCTCTCTCTCTCTCTCTCTCTCTCTCTCTCTCTCTCTTGTCAAAGATTCATTCATTAAAACAAAGTAATACATAAATGGAATAAGTGACACTTCACAATTCTTCAAAGTTTTTTTGTACGCCACTAAAAATAGATATAATCTGTGTCCTCCTACTTTTTCACAACTATTTCCACATCTTTGTGCTTCTTTTTTAGAAGTGCAGCATTTCATGTTTTTGTCATAACTGATGTAAAACAGTTACTCACTGTGTGTGTGTGTGTGTGTGAGAGAGAGAGAGAGAGAGAGAGAGAGAGAGAGAGAGAGAGAGAGAGAGAGAGAGAGAGAGAGAGAGAGGAGAGAGAGAGAGAGAGAGAGAGAGAGAGAGAGAGAGAGAGAGAGAGGGCCCCGGGAACTCCCACAACAACCACAAAATATTCCACACACGCTGCCATGGCAACCGTCTGCAACCCATAATGCTCACCACACACACACACACACACACACACACACACACACACACACACACACACACACACACACACACACACACACACACACACACACACACACACACACACACACACACACACACACACACACACACACACACACACACACACACTCCCTGGTCTCCACCCTCTCATTTTCCCGCCCTCTCTCTACTAAAAATACAAAAGATATAAAATATGTGTAAAAGCTGAATGACAGACACTGACAGAGTGAAACACACACTATGGAAAATATGTTTGATACAAGGCCAAAAATTATGAAAAACAAAGTACAAATTTGTTTTTAATTACAAATACAAATGTATAAAACATGTACAATCTAAGATACTAAATTATATAAAAAAAAAAAAAAGTGTTAATCTTTTAAATGTTTATGCTCTCTCTCTCTCTCTCTCTCTCTCTCTCTCTCTCTCTCTCTCTCTCTCTCTCTCTCTCTCTCTCTCTCTCTCCTCTCTCTCTCTCTCTCTCTCTCTCTCTCTCTCGCTCTCTCTCTCTCTCTCTCTCTCTCTCTCTCTCTCTCTCTCTCTCTCTCTCTCTCTCTCTCTCTCTCTCTCTCTCTCAGGATGAAGGAATGTAGTTTTCTTTGCAGCGGAGGGGCAGTTCAAGTCATAGCTTGAGAGGCTTGAGCGAGAGGGAGAGAGAGAGAGAGAGAGAGAGAGAGAGACTCCCTTGCTCCTCTTCCTCGCTCCCCGCCAGAGGAAGAGTGATTGGATTCTCCAGTGGTCATGAGACCACTGACTCACGCTCTCTCTCCACAGACTAGGGTGGTGCTTGCTAACAGGCTAGTTCACCACACCATAATACTTTATTGTCAGACATTAAGTCTGACATTTTTCTTGCTTCACAGCAGCTCTGTTTGCAACATTGAACACAAAAAAAAGACTTGGGGTGTTGCTAACAGACTATAAGGTGCCGGTGCTAATGGTCTAAGGTGGTGCTAACACACCAGTGTAGTGCTTACAGGATACTATCTGGTCTGGCTAGGGTGTTGCAAACAGACTAGCGGGTCTGATCTGTAGTGGTCTGGTCTGTAGTAGTTGTCTGTATTGGTCTGTAGTGATTTAGACCGCCGTGGTTACCTCAGACATCGAAGATGGACCAAAAG